>JAPSGF010000014.1:10198931-10253723 GCA_035772895.1 Perdix hodgsoniae | reverse complement strand
GCGGCGGGGACGCGCTGCCGGGCGCGCTGCTGGCGCTGCTGGCCGCGCTGCTGGCGCTGAGCCGCAGCCCGGCGCCGGCGGCCCTGCTGACCGCGGGCCCCTTCCTGCTGCTGCACGCCTTCAGCCTGCAGCCCGCCTCTCCGCACAGCGCGCGGCGCGTCCTGCGGCCCCACGGCGCTCCCGCCCGCATCGCGCACCGCGGCGGCGCGCACGACGCTCCCGAGAACACTTTGGCGGCCGTCCGGCAGGTCAGCGCGCCGCGCCGCCGAGCGCCGGGGGACGCGCGGGGCCGGGGCCGACGTTAGCGGGCGGAATTGCCGGGCCGTCGGCGCGGGGAGGGTCGCGGAGCGGCTCACGGTGGGCGGGTCGTGCGTGAGCGCCCGGCGCTCCGTGCGGCGCGGCGAAGGCCGTGTCACGTTGCGGGTGGTACCGCGCTGGGAGGAGGCGTCCGTCCGCCGCGGGTCGGAGCCCGGCGCAGCAGAGCGCCGTCCTGCGCCGCGCTCACGGCACGCCGTGCGGTGCTGCAGCCTCGGGGCGGTGCTGGAAGGAGGGAAGGTCCGGGGGCTGTCAGTCCAGGTGTCCGCTGATCTGCAGACCTGCGTTTGTCTTTACACCGAGCGTACAGAAAGGAACATGAGCGGTTTGTTTATTTTTACCAGAATGCAAATGAGTGACAGCAGCGCCTACATGAATTCTGTAATGATGCACTTCCTGTTATGTAGGTGGTTTTTATTTATTTTTTTTCTCTTTCAAGGCAGCTGAAAATGGAGCAACGGGTGTTGAACTGGATCTTGAATTTACTGCAGACGGTGTCCCCATCCTAATGCATGATGAAACAGTAGAAAGGACAACGGATGGGTCTGGAAGATTGTGTGACCTGACTTTTGATGCAGTTAGGAAGCTTAATCCATCTGCCAAACACAGGCTGTGGTAAATAAATGTAGTGCAGACTCCTTACTGGTCCAGGTAGCATCTTCCCAGGCTGTTATGGGAAGGTAATCATCTGAGAACTTTTGCAGCTGCTGTCACCTAATCAGGAACAATATTGCTGTGTGAAGCTGCTTCTAGATATTCACTTTGTCTTGCTTATTCTGTCAGAATCTGCATTTCTGTCTCAGTGCTAAGAAACGCCATCGAAGCAGGATGAAGTGGGAGGATAGGTGGTCAGCATCTGGGATTGAATGCAAAGGAAAGGAGGTGAAAGACTGAGACCAGTATTTCAGTGGGGTCAGTAAGTAAGCATCAAGTTAAACCTTGAATTTGGAAGGATAGAGCTGTGTAGTTGTGGGATTCTGAGGGAAGAAGAGAGATCCTTGTAGCTGTGCAGCATTACACAGCATCAGCTTCCGCTGCCATTGCTAGTGGTGCTTAACCCCTAATGCTGGTGTCTCTCTTGACTGTGCTTAGGAATCCCTAGGTAACAGTTCTGTGTAGTTGGGGATGTATGTGTGCATCCTGACTGCGTTTCAGTGAGTTCTCTATTTCTACAGGAGCAAATTCCAGAATGAAAAGGTACCAACTCTGAGAGAAGCTGTAGTGGAGTCTTTGCAGCACAATCTTACAATCTACTTTGATGTCAAAGGCCATGCAAATCAGGTAGCACTTATTGTACTATAATCCCTTTTGGGTTTTCAGCCTTTTTTTGTTGGTCTCAAGCTGGTCTCTGTGGTACAGTGCCTTCTCTAACATGAGTGAAAATGGGTCTGCTGATTGCATCACCCAAAGCTAGGCTGTCAGAAATAAAGACAATGTGTTCCCTCATCCCATTCCTTTGTTCTGGGAAATGGCAGTTTAAAATTCGACTGACTCATGGCTGTTGAGTTCAACATCACCACAATAAAGCAAAGCAAATTGCCTGCCTGTGCTGAGGGAACCCAGTATCCAATCTTCAGTTCCAGCTAGGGATCCCAATCATGTCTGATTTACTGAAGGGAGATACAGGTGAGCAGTCATAAACATTTTATGCAAGTTAGTAAAATGTGGAAATAAATTATTTTTTCCCCTTGAACTAAGCTTTACTAAGCCTTCTTCACATTTTTTTTTCTATTATCTATTTAAGGATATTTCAAACGTGAGAGCAATGAATAGCATTCATAAACAGAATCATAATCATAGAATGATAAAATGGCTTAGGTTGGAGGAGACCTTGAAAGATCACGTAGTTCCACCCCCTGCCATGGGCTGGGTTGCCAGCCACCACGTCAGGCTGCCCAGGACCTTAACCAACCAGGCCCTGAACACCTGCAGAGATGGGGCAACCACAGCCTCTCTGGGCAACCTGTTCCAGCACCTCACCACCCTCTGAATAAAATGCTTCCTAACATCTCACCTAGATCTCCTCTCTTTTAGTTTAAAGCCATTCCCCTTTGTCCTGCTGCTATCCAACTGTGTAAAAAGTTGCTCCCCTCCTGTTTGTAAGCTCCCTTCGAGTACCGGAAGGCTGTAGGGAGGGCTCCCAGGAGCCTTTTCTTCTCCAAGCTAAACAAAGCCAGCTCCTGCAACCTTTCTTCGCAGGAGGTGCTCCAGCCCTTTGATAATCTTCGTAGTCCTCCTCTGGACCTGCTCCAACATAAAGACTTCTGTTGCAAAAACCATACTGATATTTGTGTGATAATGCTATAAAACCTTTTTTTCTCCTTTCCTCTCCATTTCAGACTTGCTACACAAGACAGGAAAGTGTTTTTAAAGAAATGAAATGACTTTGCAGCGTAAAGTAAATATTATGTGTGTTTGTAAATATAACATCTGTGTGTATCTCTAATTGGCAGGCAGTTGATGCCCTAAAACAACTCTACCTGGAATTTCCTCGTTTGTATAACAGCAGCATAGTCTGTTCTTTCATGCCAGATGTTGTTTATAAGGTGATGTTTCCTCAAAGTTTCTGTGACTTTTAAATTCTGTTTGGGAATTTCAGTAAAGATACACAGCTTCCAAAGTACTTTTGGATTGCTGAAATTGCAAAAACAATAAAAAACAAATGAAGTGTAAATCCTAAGTCTACTGCATGATCTGATTAGATTACACTATGCTCATTAGATGCACGTATTCTGAACCTACAGTAATTCCCTCTGTTCTGAACATTATGTAGAAATGAGTACACTAGTAACCAATTAGGTGTCTGTGTGCAAGACAGCAGTTAAATAACATCTTTTGATGTAAATATAAACTTTTCTTACCACAGCTTTCTAATTGTTGTTGTTAAGGCCATTTATCATATATTTTATTCAGTTTCCTGAATGTTCTGTTCCAGCATCACTGTTATGTTTTTTTATGTAAGAGCAGTTGTTTACTCTGTACAGACCAAAAAAAACCAACATTATCATATATAGCTTTCCACGTTACAAAAGGACCTGGGGGGAAAAGGGGAAGATTCTGATACAGCTGCACATTCAAGCTAGCAGTTAGTATCTAACTGCTCCCAGTTTAATGCAGGCTTTGTGTGCATTCATCTTTTCTCCTTGGACCTTCCAGATGAGACAAGCTGACAGAAATGTGGTAACAGCACTAACATACAGACCTTGGCAGCTGAGTCACTTTGGAGATGGGACACCTCGCTTCAGTTCCTTCTGGAAACATTATTTGTATATGATGTTGGATGTCATTCTAGACTGGAGCCTACACAGCTTCTTGTGGCGATTATGTGGGGTTTCAGCTTTCCTCATCCAGAAAAATTTTATTTCTCAGTAAGTGCTAAAGCTCACTGATGTACCAGGAGGCAATATCATTCTATTAGTATACAAGGGTGGAGCTAAAACAGTACATGTTAATCATTATCTTCTCTCTAGTATTGTGTAAGATTGTATAGATAGTTCATTTACTACATGCTACTTTATTAAGTCTCTACTTTTTAGAAGAACAAAACACACAAAAAATGACATTTTGCAGAAGATAATATGCTATCATTCCTGATTCCCTACCAAAACAAGACTGAAACTCAATTTTAGCCTCAGCACTGTCTGCCTTAAATACCACATGTTTCTTCCTTACAGAGATTACGTGAGGCACTGGAATTCAAAAGGAATTCAAGTGGTTGCCTGGACAGTGAACACATTTGCAGAAAAAACGTACTACGAAACCATCCTTGAATCCAGTTACATCACAGACAGCTTGGTGGAAGACTGTGATCCTCATTACTAGGCCTTCTAGGGACTCACCAACTAACAGAAGCAGCCTTACTCAGGTGTGATTTACCAACAAAAGCAAACTGACTCTTCCTTTGCTTTGTTTAGTCCTGGTTATAAAGTCATATCAGCCATTTTTGATGATGTACTGAACAGTCATCAACCTTGATTCTAGTACTTGAAAGTTTGTTCTATAACTGTAATAATTTGAGATTATTTATGGTATCTTAAAAGCATCTACATTACTGTTCTGAGAACAGTAGTGAAGTATGGTGCCAAAATAGAGGGCAGGTATATTTCCCTCCTCCTTCATGAAGAGATGGCTGTGCTGCATCTTGCAGAAAGTGCAATCATGCTTTGGTACAGCAATTCCTTGTGCTATTCAGCTGTTGCTTGTTGTAGTCCCTGTTTCCTTGTTTGGGCACTGCTGTGTTCCAGCTGACGTGCCACGCAATACTCTGAGCACTTTGTGTTGTGCTATAGGAAACCTGCATGTAGCAGCAACAGAACAGCAGATTGCATGGATCACTGGTGCAGTTCAGTACACTGCTTTGTATATAAATGTTCTTGATAGTGCTCCTCAATTAGAATTAAATATCAGAGCTAGCTGATATTTAAAATCAACTTTAAAAGGCAAAAGATAATTAAATAATCAGTTGTAAGTGGAAAGACCTGGACAATTGTCCTAATGAAGTTCAGACTTCTAAACTAGTGGTAGATCAACTGCATCTTCTTCATGTTGTGCAACAGCACTCAAATATGCAAACCTGCCTGGCATGTGTCATTCATAGCTTTCCAGTCTGGTTATAAAAACACCTCTGTTTGTTTGTTTCAAATTGTGTGAGATGTTCTGAGATGAGGGCACATGCTCTCTCCTGGATGATAGCAGCAGAGGCACTTACGATGCACCACAGTGATGAGAAGATTAAATACAGAAGATTAAATACATTCTGGAAATAACTTCATACACCAACCCCAGCTAGGAATAGAGCTGCTCCAGGTGCTGCCACGTGGGCAGTGACAACACTGCAATATTTAGGGTTGTTTTTTTGTTTTGTTTTTCTTTTTTTTTTTTCAAACAAATCTCTATTCTCACAGAGAAATGCAAGGGTAATTAGCCAATTGCAAGCTACAACAATTGGCTTCTGCAAGCTAAGGTGGCTTTTTTCTTTTTATCTTGAACTACGCGTAAGCACAAAGAAACATGGGAGTAAGGGTGTGTAATGCTATAATGTGATGGCAAGCATAGCAATGGCAGCATAGTAGCAAAGTCCTAAGCTGCAGCAGGTGAGGATATGCTCAATGCAGCAGCCATGGACACAGAAACAAAGGAAAGAAGCTGTTTACCCTTAGAAGGCCTCAGGTAGCAGGAACTGCCATTGAGATATCCTTGTCTCCACTGCCACTGGATCCTGCCTCCACCCCTTCCAGTCACTCATGTGCACTGCACACACCTGAGCTCCCATGGCTTGGCCCTGCCTTCCCACCAGGTGCTCAATCACTGGTTCAGGCTGTGACTTACCATTTCTGCTACAGGGGGCACGCTGAATTCCCTGATGTATTTTTCCTTTCACATCACTCATCCACTGTGTACCGCAAAACCAACAATCTCAGCATGGACTGTATGATCTGTACATTTGTCACACCTCCATCTAGTTTGTGGCCAGTCCTGAGTGCCAGTCTTTGTTTACTGCTGCGTTCTGCAGTCACTCTCCAGCCTCTGCCCAGAAGAGCTGCCTTCACAGCAAGGGATCCTTTCTCTCAAGGTCTCTTCTTGTTGCTACTTGGGTTACTGGCACAGTGGAATTACTGTCTTTGCTGCCTGCACTATTCACAGCCAGACGCCACAGCTATGCATGCACAAATGGAATAAAATTCCATCTCTGGTCTTGAGTGTATGTTTTGTCTTTTTTTTCTGTATCTTTGGTGACCTGTTTTCTGTTGTCCTTAACACAAACTGTAAGCTTAAGGAGCAGATTTACTTTTTTCCTAGGCACCTCTGCTCAAAGCAGCGAGGGAGGAACAAATAAATAAACCGGACACTGGTAAAAGACAGGCTAAAATACTTTTTTTTTTTTTTTTTTTAATCTAAAGCTTATTATCAAAGCAAAGTTGTGGCTATGAATAAAAAGAAGTGAGAGTCAACTTGAGAAGAGTCCTTGTTGTGTTACTTCCAAACTGGACAAGTTGTCAAAACCTTTTTGTTTATAAGTGGTGGTTTTACACAGATGAGAATTTTGATAAAAAAAGAAAAAAAAAATTGCTTAAGAGTTCATCAAGCTGGTGTTAAACAACCATAACAAAGCCCACATAAATGTCTCAGAGAAGGGCAACTACAACAGGATTAATGTAATCATTCACACAAGCCAGTTTGCATCCATTAAAACATCACAGTCATTAAAAACAAATGTGCTTTCATTTTATTTTCTCTGTATTTGACCAATGCTCAGTTGGCTCAGATCACATTTTGCAACCTCTGTTTTCTCTTCCAGGAGAGGGAAAAAAAATAATTAAAAAAAAATATCAGTGGTTCTTTCAGTTGTGTGAATCAGTATTGCCTTCTGCAGAACATCCAGGGGTTACTCAGCATCCATTGCTGACTGCCTGCTCATGGTCGAAAATCGATGTTGTCATTTAAATCTTCCCACTGAGCTGCTTGCCTTGCACGCAGAGCGAGTGCCACTGCCTCAGACATCCCTGAGCTGCTGCTCGGCTGGGATGTTTCCCAATCTGTTTTTCACAAGGGAACTAAATTAAAGTGTGTTGATGTAGGTACAGTAACCACCCTCTACTAGAAAGCCACGCACTATTTAAACATCTCATCTGCTTACAGGAACATGTCTGTATTAACCAGGAGGCTACTGTGCAAGTTTCCATAGCTGTCTCACTCTCACCACACAACGTACCAGGACTCCACACTGTTAACAACCACTTATGAAGCACTGAAATATTCCCTTAATGATCTTATATTCCTGTCCTAGGTTCCCGTAAGACAAAATGTCTCATTTACCCAAAGAAATTCAGCTGTTGTGTATAGAAGTTTGTGATCGCTCATCAGAAGTCACCACTACCATCACAACAAGCCACCAATAAGCATGTTCTACGGAGATTTTTAGCCCCAGGAGTTCAGTCTTTTTGTTTTCTCTTTCTACAAGATGCTAAATGTCTGTTACCTCAGTCTGTTGCAGCTTGTCTATACTAAATCAAACATTTGTAAGCTGAGCTTATGAACATTGCTTTCTCTGTGCTTACCAGATGGGAAGCCAGCCCCCCTCGAGATCCCAGCAGAATAAGGATACTGGAAACAAAATTCACAGGTAGATGTAAGTTAGCATTGTTCTCATCTGTCTGTTATCTTGTATTTAAAATTATACTCTACCCATAACAAAGCCACACTACCTCTACCTCTCAAGCAGGACTATGAGCACAAATATTCCAACTACAATTCCAACTACAAGCTACTCCAATTTTATTTTCTTTCTGTTCAAATCAATCTTTTAGAATTATTTCTTTCTACACATAAGGGATGTCCTCTTTGTCCAACAAATGTCCCTGTGTAGAGCCTAGGGCATGATACAGACAATGGACATCAAGCAGAGACTTCTATCTCTGACTCTCACCTCATTGTAGGATGCATTTGGATTTCTGTCAAATGTCCTTTCTGGATAGTTTGTTTCTTGCTGGGCAGGTGGCATGGATGAGTGAGATGAAGAACTTCTCTGAAAGACAGAATATTTGACACTAGCAGTAATACACGATGGCTTCCAATCATGGCTTTACAGTCAGCATCCACATCTGTTACCCTTCCTTTAGGGAATTCTAGAAAGCAAAAGGCAATCAGATATGTTGCCAGAGACTGCCTGAGTGCCAAGGCTTTTTCCTTTGTGTAGTCCAGGATTCCATCTCACAGTGATACAGAGATGCAACCTTGATGCTCTGCAAACAGCGCTGTACTAAGCTGAGTGGATGAAGAAAATAGAAGTGGTCCTGCCTTATTTTGAAGCTCTAAAAATGCACTGAGCAAACGCAGAGCAGAGCAGCAACTGCAGACAAACAGCACTGGCAAGCTGTTCTCCATGGGACAGATACTTATCTGAGTTTAACAAACCCTTCTGCTTCTCAGGCAATGTGCAAGTGTGACTGAACTCTTTACTGACCATCACTATACACTGAGGCTACAAATATTTTCCTGCAGCTTCATAATCATAAATAACTTCTAGTGAAGGCAAAGACCTTTCTATATGTGCTCCAAGGTTAAATTCTACTCTTGAGCAAATTTCCAAGTACCCTTTTGTCTTCTGGGGCTAGCTAGGAAGCAAGCACTTTAAGTTTTAATACAGACATAGCCAAAATGGCAGCATCTTCACAAGTCTAGAGGAATCCCACACAATTGTAATGAGCACATCACTGAAACAGTGGGATCTGAGCTACCAGACTGACCTGTTGGTCTTGTCTTCTCAGTGCAAATGGGTTTTGTATTCTCCGTAGCATCCGTAGTTTTTCAAGTAAAAACATTTTATCTTTTCCTTCCTGCACACAAAACACACTTGATCATAAGCTGGAATGGACTAATAATTAAGGGAGGCTCAAGGTCTATGGAGTAACTGATCTACAAAAGAAGCTGCAGCAGCACAGTTTGAACATAAAATTCCTTTGCAGTGACACTATTTGTGATTAGTTTCCCCACATACAGGGGGCTTCCACTTTCTCCTGCATTGCTGCAGGAAAAGCAGATTGCAGCTGCACAACAGCAGAAACAATCAACAAGAAATCCAAATTTTAAACAAAATAAAGCTGAAAGTCAAACTTACATTAATAATTTGCTGACGTAAGAGCTTGGCCATGGTTCTTCTCCCTCTTATTATTTGCCAGTAAAGGTAAGTAACAACTCTAAATAAAAAAAAAAAAAAAAAGATGAACACTCATACCAACGTGTTCCTCCCAGTCACTGCTTAAACAGACATTTATCTTGGTTTATTTCATCAGGTATACACACATACACATAAATACAGGCATACATATACACAATCACATATAGAACACCAAACACGTGAAATTGCTTAAGACATTATCTTGGAAAAGACCCAAATATTTATGGGATCTTATTCAAGATGAGAGGCACAACTACAGCAAGTCAACAATACAAGGTACATTTCAGACAACAAACATAGCATAGTGTTCTTATCCAACTTCATGTCATTTACTTAGACCTTAATTCAGAACACTGAACAATTCCTGTTTCCAAGCCAATTTTATTTACTCTAGAATGACTGGCAGCTTGTTTAGTTAGAACAGGTTTGGGCTCTTAGGTGTGCACAACAAAATAATCCAGCAGCACAGCTACAACTTCAAACCCTGCCAGTAGGCCAGCACCTTAAAGGTGCACGTACCATTTGTACCTATATAATTAACTTTAGTCAAGGAGGCAGTACAGGAATTTACCTGAGATTGGCTGAAGTAGACCACAGCTGACTTTTGAGCATTTCCCCACATTGCATGCTCGCTTTAACATGCCATTTGTGCACCACCATGCCCTTCCACCAGTGTCCCCACATTAACTCAGATATTTTGCAAGGTGTCATCATCTCCATAAGTGACTCCACTGAAGAAAAATGGTCAAAGACAAAGCAGCCACCCACCAAACCTCCACTTTCTTTTTTTTTTAATGTTGCCCAAGGTTCTAGCATAGATCTGACACGTACTACTTCTCTTTGTGAACGACAGATCTTTTCCTACTGATTTATATCTCTTTAAATAAATAAATAAAGCAATTTATCCTGCCAACTGTCTGCAGTTGGCACTATGTTGGCAACAGTATGTTGGCAACAGTATGTTCCCATTCACTGATGTTCTTAAAGCTCAGAGTGGCAGTGGCAATAAGACCTGGAAGCCAACTCACCAGTGAACTAAAAATATTAAATTAAAAAGCAGTAGATCCTCCAGTTAGCATGAAACAAAGAGAGCCTTGACATCACAACATAGGAGGAATAGGTTTTATAACTTCTTTACATACTTAAATACATGAATTTCCCTTACATTAATCATTTCTGATATTCTAAAACGCATTTTGCAATTGTTACAGAGAATGGCTATGGCCTAACCAGGTTTTTCCACTTCATGTCCTTTTCATCAGCAGGTACTTACAGGATAACAACGGAGAGGATGAAGAAGAAAAGTTCACTTGTAATTAAGTTGTTGTAGATCCATGCTACCCATCTGGAATCAATGTAATTTTCCAGTATTTTTACCCACTCAGAAATTGCTGTATATATAGAAGGCAGACCTCGGAAAGGACCACATTCTTTTGAAGGTTTCAACCTGAAAGCATGAGATAGCAACTATTTAATGTTTCATATACTAACAAGGGATTTAATTCAATGCATTGTTGTTCTCTGCCTCACTACTGCCCTCAAATCTCTGGGACCCTCAGAGAATGCCATCATCTATAATTGCTGACTTTTTTGGGGTCAGCTCCTGGACATTAAAATTCCACCTCAGCACACCTCTGAGACTACTGCAGTGAGAGATAAGAGATGCTGCAACGGATCCCTACTAAGTGCACTGTATGCAACAAATCAATCACTGCAGCACAGACTACAGCAGTTTGAAAATCTGTATTTTCAAAGTAGCAGCACAGATGCATAATGGAACTACCATCACACCTTGCCTTCCAGGACACAAATGACTGTAAACTTTCAGCAACATCAGGCTGTGGTGAAATGAGGCATTTCTTAACTAGAATTAACATTTTGGGGCAGATGGGAATAGAGAAATGTTGACTGCTTTGAAATTGGACCAATCCAAACAGAACAAAATTGCCACCTGGGCCCTGGAAATATGTTTTCTGAAGTACATCACCTCATCTGTTTTTATTTAGTAAGACAGAGGCTACACATGAAATCACATGGCTGAGAATTGCTAAGAAAAAGAGCTGCATCTGAGTTTCCATCATTACTGTGACAAGAGTAACACGCACATAAACAAAACAGCTTTAAAACACCGCTAGCAGCCCAGATGCCTCATTGCAGAGCTCTGCACACTCTTTAAAAAACAAACAAAAAAAACCATCTGAAATCTGCAAATAATCCAGAAGCTCAGAAGTTGACCTGCTCTGTTTTCTTCCAGGTGTTTCTGCATTGCAGACCCAGAATGGCCCATAGCGTTTAAGCCCAGGAGCAAGCAAGGTCACAGAAACTTTTGGGGAGCAGGAAAGGTGAAATCAAAGAATTTTCTGTGACATTAACATAGAATACCAAAACTTGAAAGCAACCTTATCTCGCCTCCCACTTTAATTATGGGACAAGTTACTGCATTAACCACATTCTTACAAACTCACCAAGCCTGTTTGCAGAACACAGAACACTATGAACATCTGAAACCTGCCACTAGCAGTTAGTACAGATTTTCTCTGCCTAGTATCAGGTCACACAGCACAGTGTAATGGAACTGAATGTCAGCACTCTTCCATACCTCCAGACAGTGAATGCAATGACAGACAGGACTCCAACGAGGGAAGGGAAAAACAGAAGGAACATGAAGAACGTTGTCATTTGAGCAGCTCTCCAGGCTTTGCGAGGAGGTTGGCAATTCCTCATCAGACTGACCTTGTAAGAGATGAAGGTACATACACTCTTGGAATAGCATCACTTACCACCTTAACTGCATTTGAGTCAATCCTGCTGAAACTGCTGGAGGCAATTGCTGGAAGAGCGTCTATCAAAAGTTTCCATCAACTTCTTTTATAAGAACTTGACAGATAAGCTGTAGTTTTAGAAAACTTCAAGAATACAGTCTGCCAATCACTAAGAGATGATGCGAGGTTCTGATGGGTTTTACAGAACTCTGATAGGCAGTTTGCTTTTGAAGCACATGTGAAACTTCTCACAGCTCAGTGAAGTTTGAATCTGCGTTTCTAGTTATAGCTTTGTTCTATATTTAACACTACAGACTGTTCAGACACCTCATAAGCAATCTATTACCTACTCACAGTAGTGAGACAAAGAACTCTGAAAGCTGCCTTGATATTAAGCAGAATCACCCCACTTGGACCCAGGTGCCTTAGGAGGAGGAGGCAGGTTGCTGGTGACAGTAGGAATCCAGAATCATAGCAACAGGCTGAGTGTCTGTACTGACAGATGCACTGTTTGCTGTTAGTTTCCTAGGCTTTAATGGTGCTCCCTTCTTTCTTTAAGCAAAGGAACAACAAACAAAAATCCACTACAACAAAACAGCAAAAAAAACCACAACCAAACAGCTCCCCAAGCACAAAACTACTGAGCCTCCAGGCAATCCCAGCACTCAACCTAACCAATTCTGTGTAGATTTCAAACAGAGCAATTTCCATAGCATTTTATGAAGCAAATATGTAATGCTTCTTACCTTTTTCACATAAAATATTATAGAAAATGACATCATCTGGATACCAGGCAGCAGAGGTGAGAAGAGAATACCGATCCTAACAGAAAGAATTTATAAGAGAATAAAGGTTGTATTTCCACAATTCATTAGTGTTTCATCTAGCAGATGGCAACCCTGCTTGTGACCTGGGGGCTGGAACTTGATGATCCTTGAGGTCCTTTCCAACCAAAGCCATTTATGATTTCTTTTGCATTTTCTCTCAGACCAGATGGCCACAAAGTAAACTACAATAATACTGCAGGAAGTAACCTCAGTCAAAGAGAACTGGCAAGTCACAATCCTTACAAAGGTACTTATATATCATCTCCCCCAGGCATTTATCCTGTTCTTTCATGATGTAAAGCACCCATAAATATCTGAATCAGGATGTTCCATGGCATTCCTGAATGTCAATTAGGGTTTTGACCACTTACCAGGTCAAAGTCTGAGCATAGATCAAATCTAAAACACTTCTTCCAATATCAAATTCTGGCACCCCCAGGCTCATACAGGCTGTAGTTCCAATAATTCTGGGTGAAAAATTAAAAATAAAAAAAAATTAAAAAATAACATTTTCTAAATAATTAAACTCGTTTTAGAAACCTCAACAAATTACCTCCTGAATGCAATCATCAATGACAGGTTATTCAGGGTTCCATTAACCACACATCAGTCAAAGCAGCCACAGCTGATCAGACAGCACATCAAAAATGAAGCAGAACTTGGCAAAAGCAAATTCCTATGAGACTCAGTAGAAGTAAATAAGATTGACAGTGTTTTTTTATGCAAGTCAATAAGAGAGGAAGGAGAAAGGAGGTAGTATGCTTATGCTCATGATCAAACAGATGAATTGATCATTTACCTCAGTAAAAACCCTTAATTTCTTTTCCGTTCACAAATCCTGAAAGCTCTCAGCCTCAATGAAAAAAAAACAAATCTTATGAACTAATACTCGATATGTTCTACAGTATTTTCTACTTTAATGTAACCAAGGTTGCAGGCAGCTGAGATACACACAGATAAGCAAGTACCCAGAGGACTTCTCTCAGGGACCAGCCACCTCATTTTATCATGTCATTTTTTTCCTGAGCTACAAAGATTCAGTTTCAGGTTTTGTTGTTGTTGTTGTTTGTTTTTGTAACAAGAACTGGAAAGACTTTGGTAACTATCCCATTTTGCCTTGAATAGAGGTCTTGGTACCATCTGATAGCCACATTATCAACAATGAATGTTTCAGAGCTGTGCTGGCTGGGGATTATTCCAAAGACATTCAAATAGTTACAATCAATTGTGCTTCTAATCTTTTACAGCTGTAACCCTGCTGCTTTTGCAGGGCTTAGTAGATGACATTCATAATGGCTGACACTGCATATTAGTTGTGACCTTTGGCTGAAGGCAGTTTCCTATCTCAACAGAGCAAGAACAGGAGAGGATTAAAGTACACTGACAAGAACTGCAGAGGGAAAATTTACAAGGGCTTCTCAACACTGTTTTGTGTCCATTTAACACAAAAGTCTAAGTCCTCATTTGTAAATCAGTCTTGTCCTCACCTCATCTGAAGGGCAAACAATTGTAAAGATCTCCCACAGATGTGTGGCTAAGATCCCAAAACCTTCGAAAAATTCAGCACTATTATCTCAGTTATCACAGGGAAAAAAAAAAAACAAAAATGAAACAAAAACAGCAAAAAAACACCTATTTTGCTAACGAAGAAAAACAAGGTCAGAAAAAATGTACTCACCTTCGCAAAAATTCTCCAAAGAATGAGCCAAGCAAACAAAATATGAAGTCAACCAACACAAGACGATAGATATCTTGGCCAATCAGTGTTTCCCAGCACTTTAAGGGGTGGAAAGAAAAAAAAAAGATATGCACATCTAGAAGTGAAAAACGATGTAAATCTAACATTCCTGAATGCTTGGGCATCCAAAAATTTGTGCCATGAACCAAAGCCTTGCTACCATCCTAACTAATGGCTGATCTCTCACTGAACGATGCTGCAAACCCGATGAGATCTTAGCTGAATGTAGGAAAACGTGTTACCCAATTCTCTAGAAATTCAAATAAAGAAATACTAGGGTAGCAAATTCAGCTGTCCAAGAGACTACAGGTACTTCTCTTTGCTTGAACAGATCTGTCATCAAAGTGGTTCTCAATGAGGTATTGTAAGTCAGATATCTTTGAAACTTTACCTGTGACTCCGATGCAGCCACAACATTAAGCCAGTAGTAGCACAGTATTCCAATGATGGATATTTTCAGGATTATAGTTCTACAAAGAAAATGTAGCATTAACTGCACTGGCAACTGTTATGCAACCTCACTGGAAAGAATGACAGCAGGACAACTGCTGGTCACACGTTACTTATACATGTTAACTTTCTGTTGTAACAACAGCATGCCATAGTGCCAGGACTAACAGAAGCAATCTCTGGAGCTCAGGTGCTGCATTACTTTGTTGTCCTGGCAGAATCAAGGACAGGTGGGGCAAACTTGGCACAGGTCTCTGCTCAATACACCACTGGCTGTGGGCACACACTCCACAGAGAAGGAAGGACTGAGGAGCACAGGTGGTTATACATGTTAATTCCATGCATCTGCAGTGAAGTCAGACCTCCTCACTTCTCTTACCAATTCTTTTCCTTCCTCCAGGAGGCCCACAGCCCAGTCACCATCAATGGGAGCTATAAAGCCATGCCCAGGGTCACCATGTTGCTAACTGGGAAGGAAATGAGGGCAAGTCTTCATGCACAGATGCAACATTCCAGACAGAAGGCCAACTTTGAGGGAACTTTGAGGGAAGATTGCACAGAAGCCTTTGGGAAGATGAATTCACCTGCTCCAGAGCTCACTACTGCCCACCACACCACCTAGGTACAGCTTGCTGTAAAAAATAACTCGGCCAACTTCAGGCAAAAAGCACTAAGCGGAGGTAGCAACAAATACCTGGCAATAGCGACATATATCTTGCTTTTGGGATTCTGAAATTTCTCCAGGTTTCCAAGCCATGAGTAGAAGAATGGGATGAACGCATTGAGGAGGGATGTAATAATGGGTAGCACCAACATGGCAGCTTGGCTTTCCAGTTCATTTTTATACCCTTTCATAAAGAGCTTTGAGAGAAGAAAAATAAATAAATAAATAAAAACCAACCCTAAACTTAGAACCTTAGCTGAAATGCTGCCTCAAGTTGTGTCCACAGGGAAGACACCTGGCACATGTCCCTATATATTCTCAGATTAGAGGTAATCCTGTTTTATAGTTCCATGACTGTTTAGCATGTAACCCTCCCCCCCTTCCTGTAAGTTACACAGGACCACGGTGGGAGCCCCATTTTAAAAACATCTGCAGGACAAAGGAGAGGCAGGACTTCTTGCTCTTTAATGACAGCAGCTGCTCTGCAAGACAGCCATGATTTGAGGCAAGAAACTGCTGGGATGAAGGGCTGCAAAATCAGTACTTACCTCTAGATTATTAATGGAGAGGAAGTAAACACCAGCACAAGCAGCTACTGCTGTTCCCAAGGAAGCTGCCCATGATCCAAGATGGATAAGAATACGAACAATTCTCTCTGTTACAGAAAAATTTAGAGCTTCTTCATTTTCTTCAGCAAGGTCTTCCTGCAAGGAAACAAATCCTAATGAAGAATTCCTTGGACGGCAGCATAAAGCAAAACCTGCTTCAGATAACTGCTTAAGAGGTTGTTTTTTTTTTCCCCTCTAGAATATTGGTACAGTGGGAAAGTTTACTAGACAACTTTGTGCAACTATTCCAAAAGTTGTTTATTTTTAACAGCTATACTGCATTTAACTTTTCATATAAACCTGTTCTTTGAGAAAACAGTTAAATTGAAAAAAAAACAAAAACAGAAGCAATATTCTGTTTAGCATATATGTAATAGTCACAGAGATTCGTTTAATAAGAAAAAATACATAAATATAAATACATACAAGTGTTTACCCATTGCTTAAAGTGAAATGAAAAATGAGTAGCCAAGACAAAACCAAGAGTTCAAACCAAGTTAAACGTAACAGCCAGGAAGACTTCAGTTTATTAGAAACAAGACTAGCAAGCTCAAGTCAGTGCCAGAAACTTATTTGCGCACATGCTCTGGCAGAGTGACTCCAGCATGCTAACTGTGTACCTTTGCACCTTTTTGTATCTCCTGTATTTTCTACCTTTATCTGTGTGCTGAGATTCTTTTGTTGCAACTTCACAGCTTTTTCATTAGTTATGTTGAAGTCCCAAGCGCAGATAAGTTTGCTTGCATTGCCAGAGTACATCTGAGGGTTAATAAAGTTTCTGCAGAAGGATTTTGCCATGCTGCAATGACAATTACACTTGTGAGATGTGTAACAGGAAAATCCATTAAGTTTGCACAGCAGAACAAGGGTGGGGATTTGTTAGTTTTTCTCTCCCTTCTCTGGGCTAGCAGATCTACATCAGAACATCTCAAATAAGAATACTTTAATATGTGAGACAACTCTCAGAGTTCTGTCGCGCAGCAGCTTCTGACAATCTTTAGTTCATCAATTTCAGGACACGTTAATACCATGAGCAACACGTTACAAAAGGGGGACAATGAGATTAGATGTTTTGAACTGGGATTCACTGCATGACCCTTAATATTCTGCACTTATTCTTCATTCATCTACTGAAGATTTTATGCATGAGACTGTCCTCTGAGCAGAGTTTCTTCTAGAAACAATAACTTACAGAAACATACTCATGCAACCATGCCTGCCAACCATACAAGGTTTTTTGTTTTTCGCTAATATAAATGAAATAAGAACATATAGCTAGCTTACCTGAACACCAAGATAAGCAAACAGATGACAAAATATAATCCAACAGTGAAAATATAGGCCAGCTGCATGTTATAAGATGCACCATTCTTCGTTTGACTGACTGTAGCATTGGTGTAAAAGCCATAGTAGAGTACTGTTTGTTGAAAATAACCCTGAAAATATATGGACATCATTCAAAACTTTTGCTAGAAGTACCAGCATCTAAGGCTTAATTCACATGTGGGAGCTGTTGTACAGTGAAATCAGAAATATGAATGACTGTGAGCAATCAATGTTTGCATGATTTGGTATCTTCTGAAAAATTCTGAAGAGGGAAAGGCATAATTACTTTTTTCTTAGGAGCAAAGTTCTGTACAATTGCAACAACTGTGAAGGACCAAGAATGAAATATGTGACATTCTATGCTGAGTTACAACATCACAGCGGAACTCCTGCAATAGTGACTGTACTTTGCAAAACTGAACAGTGACACAATGTTAAAACCAACCATAGAAAGAAAAGGCAGGCGCCTTTTTTAAAAAAACATTTATTCTCAACTAAGTATTAGGGAGAGCAGAATCTTGTTTATTAACCAGAGAAATCCTTAAACATCAGTTAATCTGACACAAATTCTTAAAACAGTCAAAGATAGAAAGAAAAAGAGCAAGTCTACACTTAGAGCAAAGTCCTTCTTTCCAAATAGAGATTTTATGACCCAAGTAGAAAGATCTCCATAAACTGAAAAGCTCTTTCCAACTACAAGCCACACTGAGCTTAACAGGCTGCCACACCAAGATCTACATGCTCCATAGAAGAACAAAGCTTCAGAAATAAGCAAAATTCACAGGATCGCATATTGTAATCCACATTGTATTTTTAGAGGAAAACTAGCATAGGAAATACATTCTCCTAAAGACTACTGTAGTTGTCTCCAGAATGCCTGAGTTCCACTCTTCCACTGCTTTCTACAAGAAGGAAAAAGTCTTGCTATATTGCTGAACATAGCAACCATCTGCTTTAAGAGAAATTCATCAGAATGCACATTCCACTCTGAGTCAACTTTTGACACAGAAATATTTTTTCTAATTATGTAAAAATTTACCTCCATCTCTTAAGAAATAATCAGTTTTTACACTGCCACGAGTTTTATAGTAGATCTGTTGCAGAGAATAACACACATCCACTGTAACATACTTACAGCTCCGGTGAGCAGCTCCAGACCCGTGAATGAAAGGTTATTTGGTTCTGCTGTAACAATCTGAGGGATTGTGATGAAACCAAAGTTTATGAGGAATGAGAAGATGTTGAAATTCAGCAGCCATTTCAAGAAAATAAAATAAGAAAGAACACTTGTTCCAAACTCTCCACCAATGATCTTCAGAATCTTGTGCCAGAAATTCAGTAGGTGAAAATATTCTGACAAGGTATTTCTAAATCGCCGAAATGACTACAGAACAAAAGAGGAGAGGTGAACCTCAGTGAGCAGCCTTACACAGGACTCAAATCCACATACACCCTCACATTTTTACAGCTCCACTTTGATGATAAGAACAGATTTCTGCCTTTCAACGCATTGTAAAATGCTCAAGCACTGTTCTTATCTAATGCAAGTCATTATCAATGAACAGTGAAGAAACAAAATGATAAGTAAGACCACAAGATGCCCAATACCTCTGGAGATGGTGATAACACTGCAGCTACAGCTCTCTCCAGCTGTTACCCACTGACATGCCTGACACTCACCGCTTTTGCTCTGTGCAGACAGTGCGTACAGCAGCCACAATGAATACCATGGCCCACTGATTTCTTTGTTATTTCTGTGAGAACTTTATTCCTGTGGGAAAGCAGGACAAAGGAGTGACAATCATTATAGCATGAGCTGTAATTAGAACAGGAAGCCAAAGAAGCTGCTGCAAACATGTGCTCATGACCAAGCCAATACAACTCGAGATGGTTCTGACGGTTATTCTTATGTTAGCTGCTAAAATGGTCTTTGCCCATTACAAGCTGAGGTGTGACACCACACTCCAACTGCTCTAAGTCACTGCTAGGAACAGCATCTAAACATATTCATGTATACTAAATAAATGTACACAATGGTCAAAATTCTGGCTGAAATCACGTGGTCTCTGTTTTTAAGAGCCAGCATTCAACTTTCCTTTGAATAACAGTCCCAAGGCATACTTGCATGCAGAAGGGCACAGCCTTGCTATTGTGTTTTATATTACATGAGAGTCTTCTCACTAGGAGAAAGGACATTGAACCATCTTTAAATTATTTTTCCTTGAAAGATGTTAACTTTTTAAAAGCTATTAAAAAAGTACTATCAGTTTTTTCATACTCAAAGGGACAAAGCAAAGCTGAGCAGCTGGCAAACACACATACTTGACAGTCAAATGTCAAAAATTATACTGCCTGTAAAACTAAACAGATCAACTTCTATTTTTACCTGATCTCTCTCTTTCTTTTCATGGTTTCCGGCATTTTCTGGATCGCTTTAATCCTTTCACGCTTGGACATGTTTGCAAGACTTTCAACTAATTTTTTCTCTGCATAAAAATAATGATAAGTCCAAATTTGGGGATAATATTGTAATTGTTATTAAAGAAATCGAAAATTTATATAATCATTCCCATTTTCACAGCTACTAATGCATGTCACGTTCAAAGACTTAATGATTCCATCTAGAATATCCTTACTTTTACTAGTACTCTAATACAGACACATGGAAGTAGCACAGTACTGCACATTAACAAACAAGTATCACTTGACTACTGTTTGTTGAATGCTAATACAAGGAGCTGTACTGTAAAGGAAGACAAAACACTGACAAACTCTTAAGAGCTTCTCTATTCCTTGATCACTGACAGTCCCACTTCTGTGAATGTCTATGATCAAGGAATGTGAAAATACAACGTACCAACTTGAAATCTAAGATTTTGGTGTATTCTGTGACTTTACTTCATCCTGGTCTATGTAAAATAGACAGAAATATCACTTGTCATTCATCTTGTTTCCACATAGTTGGAATCTGATGCTAACTCGAGACATACAATAAAATAATAAATAAATAATACATAAAATAATAAATCATCAGCTGCTCAAGCAAATCCTAATAAGTTATAAAAAGAAAAGCTGAATGTCTTAACAAAAAAAAAAATCACACTGCATTTTGCTTCATTTATATTGTAGTGTGCTAGGGAGTACAAAAGATAAAACACTAGCCTTAACAAGCTGCTCTGGTAACCACAGAAAAACTACATGCAATTCTGATGATAAAATCAAGAACAGTATCAACCACAGCATAACTGTGCAAGATGTTACCTCATGTAAAAACACTTCTCTGAACTCCTACCTTCACTGCACTCTGGAGTTTCTTGAGACAGGGTTGAAAATGTCACGATGTCAGATGCCCTTCTGTTGCGTCTCCGAACAAAGCTATCTAAACAAGAAGCACCATTTAGTAAGCCTGGATACTCCTACGTTAAATTGATTTAAGACATTCAAATTTCACTTTCATAAAAACAATTTAACAATATACCCTTCCATCTCTCTAACTACATGCAAACATACATCTCCCTCTAACTTCTTCCCAGGTGATGTTTGATAACTGCATGCAATTTCTCAGACACACGCTGAGTCTTCTCCTACTGTGAAAAACTCGTTTAACCTATTAATAAACGCACATATTGATTCTCCAAGTTTTTCTTTCTAGAAGACAGCTCCTTTCTTTCAAAATCCTTCCACTGATTTGGAGGGATTGTTTCAGACACATCAAGCTTCATTCATCAAATCATTCAAACTATTTTCCTTAAAAGCATCCATGTTCCAGCTATGAAACAGATGAATTTAGCCTTACTTTTGCTTCCCTTGACTCTCCAGTAAGATAATGGCCAATCTACTCCTTGCTACACCCACATGTTGAGCACAATCCTTCAGTTTTGAAGGTCCCAGATGACTGACATGTCTGCTAAATGATGCACATGCTGCAGGCTCACTAACATTTACTACTTAGATCTAAAAGTACCACCACCATTTCTACTTTAAGCCAACTTGTTTTGTAGCAATGAAAAAGAAAAGGATCTGTATCTCCACATGGATGCACTTCCAGCACGTACACATTTAATCTCTATGTTTTTAGGTTGGAAATGCACTCTCTCCTTCCTACCTGGTATTAAAAAATATGCAGAAGTGTTAGCGTTTGGAAATGGCCCATCTCTGCGGTCACTCTGGATGAGCATTTCCAAGTACCAATAAAAGAGTTACTACTCTATATAAACATAAGATTTTGCCAAATCCGATCCTAAAAAATGTTCCCATGAAGAGAAGAAAAAAAAAAACAAAAAATGAACTCAATTACATTCCAGAACCATCAGGCAGAAAACAAACTGTAACAGAGAGACTGGAGGATATGGGAAGCACAGATTCTTCCCAGAAAATGACTGATAAGCTGCTATGCTGGTGTAAGAGAGAACTCAGACTGTATTATTTCAGTCCACTCCATTTTCATTAACATAAATCTCTAGCCACTGCTGTAACAATTTACACTTAGACAACACAGTAACAAATTCAGAAACTAAGGACTGCTTGAAAAATGCATCCTATTCTCCTGTTATTTCCTCCTACAGTATGCCTCTTGAAAGAACTGTGTAAGTTTAATTTATGATGACCAACTTATTGGGAGTTTCAGTTAAAAAGGGATGGGCATTACACCTTTAATTACTCAAGGAACAAAGATCATCACTTTCAGAAATACTGAAAAATTCAGCCACAATTATATAGTAAAATATAATTCATGTATTCTGACTCCTTTCATTATGTGAAAATCTTCATACTTGAAGCAGACTTTTAAATCTTTATTATTTTAGAGAGAGTAAGACTGACACCAGCATTCTGATAGAGCACTATCTGTGTGTCTTACCTTCCAATGCACTGGAAAATCTGTGAGTATAGGGGTCATACTGAGGACTGAAGGCAGAATGTGGGCTGTATGCCAATTCTGGCTCAGGCTCAAAGGAAAGATTATCTGTTGAAGGCAATCAGAATTATACAGAAAGTTGCATGTTGCTATGGATTATTAACACACTCAGAATATCAGACCTTTTGATCAAATACAGCTCTATTATAGGTATGGAAATATATCCCATCACTTCTATATCTCTTTCCAGTGTACATCCTACTATTCAATTAATTATGCAGTACATGAAAGTAAGCATTTACTGATCTGTTAATAAAATAGTCAGTGCTCTTACTTGTTAATTTAACATCTGGACTCCTAGGAAAAAAAGCAAAAAAATCTACTGCCAAACACAAATTTGTGCAGAGACTTGAGCTTTCCAGAATGGCAGTACTGCCTGCAGGACAGAGCAATCTGTTACTTGCTTCTAAGCATCTTCATATGAGAAATTACATACCCTGGGATCTCCTATATGGACTTCTGCTCAGGACTTCAACTCTTGGTAAACTTTCACTGTATTCAGAGTTGTGTCTCAGAGAAGACATTGGTAAACTTTCACTGTATTCAGAATTGTGTCTCAGAGAAGACATTGGTAAACTTTCACTGTATTCAGAATTGTGTCTCAGAGAAGACATTGGTAAACTTTCACTGTATTCAGAATTGTGTCTCAGAGAAGTCATCGGTATGGCTGGAGGATAATTTTGTCTTCTTCCTCTGTGCTCTCCTTGGTAACTATACGATAAAGAATCGTAGGGGTTTTGGTGAGAGAACTGATTCCCTTGAGAATTCCTGCTGTGAATAAGAAAATGGAAAACCTTAAATGCCATAAAACCTTTCAATTGATATGCTAATTAAGTTGTTACCTAGCATCATCAAATTTGATTATATTAAAAGAGGAACTCAGATACTAAGAGGTATTTCATATTTGGAACTTCAACATAGAAGTTCTGATTTGGTCATCAAATGAAAAAAATTTCTCCACTTGAAGTTAACATGGAGCCTACCTAAACAGGAATAAGTGCTTGAAAAGTTAAAACATTCAAGATTATAGCACATTGTAAACATTAGCAGAACTAAATAATATCCATAACATCTATGCTATAAAACTTAAAATCAATTTAACTGATAAAATTTATAACACGTCAAAACCAAGCATGCAATCTCTTGACTGACACCTTCCTTTTGACAGCTTCAAAAACTTGGGTCTGAGAAAGCAAGCATAAAGGAGGTATTAAAATCATGTCACAAACTCAAACTCCGGAGGAAAAGTTTGCTCTGCACATAAATAACTTGATTTCTCATGGTAAAGCCACAACAGCCAAATGAAATGGACTCACCTCCTATCAACTTCCAGTGTCTCTGAGAAGTGGTAGGCTGGATTTTCGAAGGCTTCGTTGTGATGATAAGACATGGCAAGTCCTTGGTTAGAGAGAAGAAATCTTCCTTATTTTTGTCTCTGCTGTTCCAGTAACACGTTCCTGGGTAAACCGATTTCTGACCTAATTACTAAACATATATGCACACACACACACCAGAAAGAAAGGAAGCTCATTTTTGCACCTTAGTTAGATTTTGTCACCCCACTAACATGTAAAATACAACAACGTAAATCGAAATCAGAACCATCTTCATGCTCTGACTTTATTTTATTTTCATTGGGAAATTTAGCATCCACTACAAGACTCAGTTACAACAAGAATTCCTATTTCTCTATAGTTAGCTCTATTACAAAACCATGGAATTGGAGTGCCACATGAAGACTTAATTAAAAGCAGGTTTTAGGAGCGTGTTAAAACATTAAGGAAGTATATCCTCTTTCTTTCTCATACAGGAAAAAACAAACAATTTTTCTCTGACCACTATCACTCCAAAACCAACAGGAAGAAATGTCTGCCCACTTCCTTACTAACAGTGGCACGTCCAATGCTCAGCTGTGAGCATGGGACACACTGGACCATTCTTAACGAGTTTTCTTCTAATGACTTCATGTATTAATCTTGTAAATAGTTTCATCCTTAGCTTTACTTCTTAGAGTTCTACTTCACCCTTAAACAAAACAAACCTGGTCAGAGTTTAAAATTATTAGCAAAGTAAGTCCGGGTTAGCCAATGAGATGAGAATCTTCTATTCAAATTAAAGACAGAATCCAAACTAAATAGGTAGATTCTTGCAAGTAATCAAAGTCGTACTAAAAAAAATAAATTAAGAGAAAGTAATTTTTAGTATTTGTTCTTAAAGGCGTCGTGTCAAATTCAACCAGCTAGCAAGCTATTTAACAACAGGGAAGGAAAAAAAAAAAGAAATAAAATACAAAATAATAAAAATAAATTAATGAAATGATAGATCAGGTAAAACCCATCAGACACCTTGCTTTAATCTCAGCTCCACTCCCAGAAAAGTGGAGCTGAGCTTCATTTAACATTACACTCTCAATCAACCTTTCTGTCTTGAGTGGTTTTCACTTAATTTCTACTGCTGTGAAGAAAGCAACACACACAGAAAAGTAATCTTCCAAACAGATGATTGTACAGTGCCTTTTTAAGGCTTTTGTCTGGCTTTGCAGGCCTGCCATCTCATTTGCTCAAATGCCTTCTCATTTCCTCAAAACAAGCACAGGATTGTGTCATTTGCACCTCTAAGGATCCTGGACACTCTAAAGACATACAGGTGTAAAACGTAGTCCAGGTTTTACATGATTACTTTTAAAGAGATTTACATGTAAACACTGATGATTGATTTAATTAAGTCTTACATTTTAATTAGAAAATTAGCTATAATTTCATTAAATGATGAAGTACATTACAACAAGGCCCACATCTTGAGCAAATACTCAATAAAAAATTATACTGGACAAGCAGCCCATTCTGTGTCATTGTAAATAATGGATTTCCATTCCAGCCAACACAAAACTATAGACATCACTTCCCACAAGTGAAACGTGCATTTTTCATGCCACAGCTTCGTATGTACAGAAACAAGGAGAGATTCTCATTTAGTCAGACAAGCAATTAGAGACACAGATATCCAGCAATCCCCAGAGAAAAATCAACAATCACTTCAGGAATCTAAGGTCTTTATATGAAAAATCTTGGCAAGTTTTATTTGGCAGAAGCCACTTAGTCCCTCGTGATCTTTTCAGATATACTGTAAGCTAGTGCTGAAGCTGTATACAAACCATTCAGGAATTGGCACGTTCTGTCCTCAGACTCCATTTAAAAGAACATATGTGCAATTCCCGCAATACATGGCAACGGTCTGCTGCAACAATTTGCCTAGAAAAGTACATTTCCCTCTAAAACTATTTAACATTTCAAACTGTAATGAAAAGCTGAAGAAAAAAGATGGCCTTCTCAGAGGAAGAAAACACTCGACAACTTTCTTAGAATGCCCCAAATGACATCGTTCTGCTTTTCAGCTGGTTTCCAAGAAACCTCACTCCCTCAGACCCAGCACAAATCTCAATGGCTTGCCAGCTTACCTGGTCTTCAAACCATAGAGAAGAAATGTTTTGATGTAAACACGTGGGTTCTGCAGAACCAGCATTACCCAGCAGCAAGCATCCATCAGCTATACCAACCAACTTGCTGAAGTACAACCAACAAGAATGAGATCAGCTTGACTGAAAGATACAGCCATCACTCCTTTCTCTTACTTCTTTTGAAGACCTTAGGCTCACTAAGACACTTCAGTATGCCCAAGACTGACAGTCCATTGGCTCCATCATTATCCACTTCATTTCCTCTGCATCCTAAGACGCGCAGCAGTGCTTAAATGTCAGGATTTCCTCGGAAATCTACAAGGACAACTACATTATAACACAGAACCCAACATGTGAAGCCAGTCACTGTTTTTCCCTGCTCCTGAAGTTTGGAGGACTTAAAATTAATTCCCTACGTACACAGACATTTTCTTCTGACTGAAAAGATTTTTCCTCTTGCTAGCTGAGGATATTAGGTCCCAGACTTTGAACTGCATTTGGAGTGAGGGAGAATGTGGAAAACCCACGTTTCCTGACTGCAGCTGTACTCAGCCAAAGACTGCCGTGGTGCACAACACGCTCTGCAGTGGGATGTGTGCACATTCGTGCTCAGGTGTACAAGTAGCATGCCAGGGTTATGCAGGTAGTACACAAAGGTGTGCAGACGGCACACCAACCCACCCACTTCCTCCATCCCAAACCCCAAAATCATGAGAAACTTTTTCTATCAAAACAGATGTGTACATCATTGGTTTGGTTTGTGGTTTGAGGTACTGGCATTTTATAGATTTCTTATCAGTCGCACTTCATTGGAAAAACCAGAAGCATGAAATACACAAGCTAAACCACTTTCTTCTCCTCTTTGAACTATGATGGGATCCAGTAAATCACGGATCCAGGAACAGATACGAAGTTTAGACTTACCCTCCCCTTCAAAAAGTTATCTTCCAAAAGAAAAAAATAAATAGTTGAAGAACAAAGATCATTCGGGAAGATTAAAAGCAAAAGTTTGGCAAACCTTCCCTTCTCAGGGTGGCATCTATTTGTTGGGTGACATTTTGGATTCTGGCAAGCAAATACATAAAGCCTGTCCACTTCTCATGCTGGAGAACGGAAGGTTTTAAGGTCAGCTGGCTTAAGAATCACAGATGAGCAAATAAGTTACAGCACAGGTGGAGAAAGGGTGCTTTCTACTTAAATCCTTAAACACGCTGCAAAGATACAAAGCAGGAAAATTCAAGCAGCACAAGCTTGTGCTTCTGGATCACTTCCCAGAAGAAATAATGGCTTTCACGTCACAAACCAACAGCTATCAGAAAATACTCCCAGTTTGTTTCGTCCCCTCCCGGGTGTTTGGTTAATTTACTGCCACAGACACTAATCTTCCTTTAGAATTTTAATCAAACAAACACGCATGGCTGGCTAAACTACATTTTGATGTGGTATCGCATTACAGGAAAACCCTCACGCCTTCAAGTCATTTACCTGCTTTCCTCAAAAAGAACACGTGAAGCAAGTTCTACTTACAGAAATCCTGTAAGTCAACGCAAACAGTAAGCTGCTGAACTACATCATAGTTTACTTAACAGTGCTGAACAAAGGGAACAAATTATGGAAGAACTGATTCATCTGGTTGAAAGTTTTCCTTTAGCATAAAGATCATTTAATTTTCTAGGGTATGACTGAACAGCTCTCCACCACTATGTAAGTTACTTTTGTTCATGAGTCCCTCTCCTATTTAACAGGAGAAGAGAAAGCTCCAGGTAGACCTCACTATGGCCTTCCAGTACTTAAGGGGAGCTTATAAACAGAAGGGACACTGCCATTTACACAAGCAGATAGCAATACGAAAAGGCAGAATGATTTCAAACTAGAAGAGGGAAGATTTAGGTTAGCTGTTAGGTGAAAATCTTTACTGAGGGGATGGTAAGGCCCTGGCACAGGCTGCGCAGAGCTGTAGATGCCCCATCCCTGGAGGCATTGAGGCCAAGTTGGATGGGGCACTGGGCAGCCTGACCTGGTGGGTGGCAACCAGACCACAGCAGGGAGAAACTGGATGATGACCTTTAAGGTCCATTTGCACTTACGCCATTCCATGATTATGTTCCACACAGCTTCAAACTGAAAAATCGAATTGATTTCTGGCAGCCAAAAGTGAGTTTGAGAGACACACGTTCCATCAGCAATTGGGTTCTAGTACTCACTGCTTTCTCAGTACCTCAACTCCAACAGTTTCAACACTGCTGCAACAAACTAGGAAGTCTCCTGGAAAATCCAGAGGGCCTGCCAGCTGTGACAAAGCCTGAACTACACTCAACAGCCTGATCTTAAATTGACATATTAGCAATGAAACAAATGTGAATCATACAAGGAAGTAAAAGTCAATTACTTTTTATGCATACTGCCAAAGTACCTGGTCCATACTGACAAACACCACCTCTTACGGGACTTCCACTGTGCTTTTATTGATGTTACTATAGAGAACAACAGGAGCTGATGTCAGCTTTATTATCTTAGACTTTCAATAAGTTTTAGCAATGCAAACAGCCTCCGCTAAAAGATCTTCTCAGTGAAAGATAAGTGATAGCAGCAAAGACTCATCTGCTTACAGCAGCATTCAAATGACAGAGGAGAACAAAGGGAAGAAAATGGGGGGAGAGTGACAGCATTGTCCTTACAGTCATAGTGCTGCTGCCTCTCCCAACACCTTGTCTGAGCCTCAGCTCACAAAGAAAGGCACCTCCTAGCCCTACTATACAACGCTCCCTCCAGAATACAGATCCCATTCTCTCCATCCCCCCACCATTTCTTGATAAAAGGGAGTAGGGTGCAGGGCAGCCAGGCAGGCTGACATCAGCTCATAGAACAGCATCCATCTGACACTGGGGAACACCCCACTGATGGACTCTCCCTGCTCTCAACAGGCTGCTCCCAAAGTCTACAGCTACAGCTTAAGCCTGAAGAGCTCAGCTCCATATTTGTTCTATGCCCTTTTTTTCTTTTCCCTTATTTGTTAGCCTGTCCTTTCCTTTTAATAGTCCTCTTGTAATTTCTCTATGCCCCAAAATATAGTAAGACTACAGTTTCATCCTGTCTGCTTCGACTGCGAGTTAACTTCACATCATCTGTGGCTGCTTAGATAAGGCTTTCAGAGGACTGCCAGCTACTTCATGCTTGCAGCATTTCAAGTGGGATTTGACTCCTTCAACTGAGTTTAAACACCTTTATAATGAACATGACACTGAAACATTAAAAAAAAAGTAATTACAACATACAGTTTAATTACCCTGCCCAGATCTTCAGAACTTTGCACACATTTCAAAATTTTCCTAGTAACAGTGAATTAAAGCTCAGATTCACTAATTTGTCACAGAAACAAGTCCAAACCACGACAGTGAAGTTCACAGTACTGTCCCTAATCTGCCACACAATTACTCATTCCTCTACTAGAAGATCCCACCCAATCACAACCTTTATGGACTGAAGAACATACCACAGTGATTTTGTATAACCTAATTGCCTTCTTATCCAATCCTCTCTGCAGAGATTCCTTTGAGAGCAAGCCTCTTCTCTTTGCTGCTTCTTTTTGATTACCTCTGACCTCAAGTTGCCAACTTAATCCACTGGGAAAAGTCTCAGAGTTGGCTGAAAACAATCAGGGATATATAATAACTACTAGATTTAGAATAGGGAACTTAAGAGTAAAAACAGTATGTGTGCTTCCCCAGCAGGAAAGGTTAGCAAGAATAATAAACTATGAACATTTCTCTTGAAAACTTAACCTTGCTCACAGTCTGAGGCTAAGGCAAACATCACTTTATCCATGCAAGTCAATCTTGTGACTACATTTCCAAACTACAAATTAAGTCTTGCTTCGCAAAATGAATATTTTTAAGTCTATAAGCAGCATTACCAGCTACTTGCATTAGAAGGAAATGTCTGATTAACAAAAAAGAAGTAGTATTCAAGAACACTTGCTTGAAATTAAGTTTTCTGCTTTCACTGCAAAGGGAACCTATCACAGAACATCCATTAGAGGCACAAGATGCCGATTACAACAACAGCTCTAATGTTTTGCCTTAAAAAAGCTTTGCTTATGCTACGCATGCAATAGACAGCTATCCAGAGTAAATGCAACCTTCAAATTACACTTTAATGAGCAGTATCAGTTACAGGAGTCTCATTCATAAGTTCAATTGAGAAACCACATTAAAACTGCAGATATGATCAATTCAGATTAACAAATGGGGCTTTGAAGATGCACGGTTTTGTCCAACAGAATAAAGGTATTGTTTCTTAGTAATTTCTAGTTTAACTTCCTGTTCTGTTATTGTCACTGATAACTATTTGTGCAGCCAGCACTCACAATGACCCAGAGAAAAAAAACAAAAGCTATTCACTACATGCTAGTAAATCAGCTAACAGAAAATGGCTGGAGTGAACCAGTCAGCAGAACGGAGCCACAGGTTTCACCTCGCACTTCAAAATCCTTGTAAGTGGTTTTCAAATTACTGTACAATTACTTTCATATAAGCTAAACAGAAGAAAATATAGCTAAGTTATAATACAGTGTACAATGTGAGTATGTTACAATTGCACTTTTCAATAAACATACAGAGGGAGTACATTAGTTACAATTAGAGGCTTTTTTACAAAAGTGTGAGCAGGGACATCTACACAGCACCAGTTCCTGTTACGTCTGCCCACAGAACAATACCACAACACTTCAATACTTTCATAGCCAGAATAAAAACCTTCCCCATCTACTTCTGGTTTCCCATTACTTGTTGCAATTTAGGAAAAATCACAACCCGCTCTTCGGAAAATGCAGCACCACATCCATTCGCTAACAAGCGCAGTCTGAAAAGCAAACTGCCCCAAAGCAAGGGCAGATGCCACGCTGCCAGCTGGTGACCCCAGCAAGGCTGGCACACCTCACCACACCGAACACGACAGGGAAAGCTGCTGCGGCAGTCGATCCGTATGGGATCAACCTTTCCGGCCGAAGACAGCAGAAGCTCTGAAGTGATGAACGGGGAGATGAAGCCACGAGGCGCCACGTAACTGGACACAGCTGCGGGCGGCCGCTCACCTCCCAGCCCGCAGAAGCCTTGCGCATCCCTGAGCAAACCTGCAGCCCAGCTCTCAGAGTTACATCCCTCTACACCGACCCCAGGATGCCGGGCCAGCCGCTCGAGCGACAACCGCGGCGCAGATGCGTGGTGGAACCACGTGCGAACCCCAGCCCCGGAGAGCGGCCGCGTGCCGAACCCCCGCGCCCCGCGCCGCCCTACCTGCCGCCGGCTCGCACCGCGCACGGCACCGAGCCGCGGCCCGGCCCCCCGCCCGCAGGCGGTTCCTCCCGGAGCCCCGGCCCGCCCCCGGCTGCGCGCTTATCGCCGGAACTCGGCGCCGTTGTCCCGCGCTTACGGCTTTGTTTCAGCCCGATCGCGGAGTCTGTCGCTTTCTTTCCCTCCCTAAATTAACGCTTGCTTTGCTTTTTGCCTGGATCTCAATAACAACACAATAAAACAATACAAATAAATCATATTTAGGGATGCATTTACCTTTATCTCTGGATTAATCATTTATAGAGCAGAGATAAACAAAAACCTTGACCTTACGATCTTATTTCTTACAGGAAAGCTCATTTAGGGCCAATTAAATGCATACATAAACAGACACACTAAGCCAGGCAGTACTTGGCAGCTGGACAGGGTTTCTGGTACAACGTCACCAACACGCGGCATTTCTTCTCTTTTAGCAATACACACCTATGGATTTTTCACATTCACCACTTCCCCTCCACCTCTTCCCTTCAAGCTGACTTGAACAAAACTCTGGATGAAGCTACAGGAGTGTCAGGGAGGCACCAAGGAGGAGGGAACTTCTCCAGAATACCTCAGCACGGCAGGACACTGACCAGAGTTCATCCCCTGCTCGCACTGAGCTGGACACGGCGTTCCTCCAGCACAACCAGTCACTGCTGCCCTTCCCAAAGGCTTCTGCTGTACTAACAAAGCACCATCCTCAAATTCAATGTGGGGCCCAACAGCCATGATCTGTACAGGATCATCAACCATATGGGACAGGTGGTAGTGAAAAGAGAAACGGGAGGAGGACAAGACTGGCTCTGCTGTACCTCACCCATAGGACTGTCCATCACTTGTTTCCTTTCCACTGATTCTGTACAGAATCACAGAACCCATCCCTTCCTATGTTAATATAGTTTGTTTCATCATGTTGGCGCCTTTCATCTTCACAGCAAGCAGAAATCTTACAGCTTTCAGAAATTATTCCTAAATAGCTTCTCTGGCAAGCAAGATGGTGATGGTGATGATGATGACGATGTGAAAACAAAATGTCAGTCAACCTTTGGACTAAAGGCCTGACCAGCCGGTGGGAAACGGTCACAAACCAACCTGCTCTGTGTTCAGAAGCTGCACTGCCGTAATGCACAAGGATCACTTTTACCAAGTGGACAGTGCTTATTCAGTTCTGAAATTAGGTAAACCATGCCTATCTCGTACCAGATGCATTCAACACAGAGTTAGGTGAAGTTTTCTAGTTCTGCTTTCAGACCATGTTTTGCCCAAAGCAACATTCCTGGCGTGACTGCAGAGGACCTGTCTGTAGATCTCTCGTGCTGATCCTGCTCGCATGTGGCACAGACCACACAGCAAAGCAGGAGGTAGCTGAATACAAGAAGTGCCCAGAATTGAATACTCAGAAATTCTCTGTATCTTGAGAAGCTTGTTTTTTGTTTTTTGGGGTTTGTTTGTTTTTGGTGTTTTTTTTTTGAGCATTAAAAAGAACCACACACATACATGCAAAGTGTCCTGGAAACATGTGCTGTTACTAAGTGAGACCTTCAGGTCCGATGATCATGGCAGAATATGGCACAAGCTTCTGTGCTCAGCAACTGCTACTTTTGAGTTGGGCACTTTGGAGAAACAATGTGAGAGAGGAAGCAGCCATGCACATGACTGACACTGGCTGTATCACCTGTCCCCATCTCCTTAGCACGCTTTCTCTTCCAGCTTTCCCACCTAAGATTGCTGTGAATCATAAAATGAACAGAAAAATTGCCAAGGTTCTGAACAGCTTTTGCTATTCAAAGAGAAGAGAGAATGCTTTCATGGAGTTCCTGGGGAAATCAACCTTGTTGCAATTCCTGCAGTCTTTATCTACATCTGTTCTTAAAGAGTTTTTTCTATCACGCAGCATTTCAGAACAGTAATCTTATTAACAAGTGCATTACCTTTCTTCTTTTTATTCTTACTGGTAAGAAAGGGAACAAAAATAAACGGCAATATCGACACCCCACATAGCACCGTGGGAAAGCCTCAGCCCGTAACAATTTCTATTTAAGGCAGAGCTGGTCCTGCTTTGCAGCCACAGCCAAATATCCATGCTTGGTTGGCTTCCATGCACCAATAAAAGCAGGCACTTAGGCTCTGGTGGTGCAATAAATGCACACAGCTGGTGCACGCTTTGCAGATGTTGCACAAATGCTCAGCAACACGATTTTCAGGGGTTTCAATTTTTAATGCCCAATTTTTCAGGAATGGTCAACTGGAAGTTATTCAAACAAAGAGCATTAAATGCAATGCTCAACCAAGGAACCACAATAACCCCCGTGAACACATTTTCCTGCAGTGCCTCGCTGTTACAGACAGATCTTCTACATCCTAGAGCCAAAGTACAGCCTGGCCTCCAGCAGCCACACAGTGACAGGATTTGCTATGCAAAATGTGCCACCTGGGAAAAACACCACGGGAAGAAATAGCAGACATGACCTCCTGCCCTATGAACTGGACTTCACAGTCACATATGGAAACATGAGCGCATAGCGTAGATTTTTCTCATAGGAAAAAAATATATTAAGCACATTAATTGCCTTCTAGACCAATATACCAGCATGAAATCTAAAATATCAACAAAATGTTTTTTCTGCAAAGTAGTTCCATGCAATAAGGAAGTTAATTCCATGTCTCAGTGTTCTCTAAGTTATTTTCTTCTTGCACATAGTACACACACTAATAACCATGCTCACCTACATTACTTGCAGTACACGCAGGTGCCAGCTTGCATTTTTATCACTCACATTTTATGATTTTATTATGAAAACTGATGCGACCATACGGATTCCTCTTGCTAATAAAGCAATTCAGAAATCATATGCCTGAGCTGACAGCACACAGGTGAGAGAAGTGTCCTCACTGATGCCTGACTCAGCATCCTGAAACCCAATGATTCACTGTTACTGCAGAAAGATTACATTTCCTCACAGAGCCCTCACAGAGTTTCATGTTTCCTCACTTACGTATTTTCACACTAAAGATAAGAAGTGCTCACAACCAGTTGAGTTCAGGCCAAGGACCTGGCGGCTCTCAACCACACATCAGTCTGAGTTTTTGTTGCTCCCCACACCAGACATAAGCAGAAGATGACAAAACAGAACTTATTTCTAAACCAATGTACCACAGCCTCGTGCCCTCGCTAGTGGGCTGCGTGGGCATCACTTAGCTCCAACGAAAAGCTTTTTACTCGTGTCTCTATGCTGCCCTAGGGAAGTGGAATACGAAGATAAACGCCCCAGAGCCTGAATCCCCGATTTTCAACCCACACAGCAGAAACATGGAGGGAGAAGGCTCAGTACTCAGCGCTGGGTGAGGGGTGCGCAGCCCTCAGCCGCTGCCCTCACACCCACAGCGCCGCTCAGCGCCGCCCTACCGACACACCGACACGGCCGCTCCGCGAGGCCACGAACCGGCCCAACCTCCGCCGCCTGAGGGAGGGGCCGCGGGCGCCCCCTGCAGCCGAGGGCGCCTCGGAGGAGGCGGAGCGCGGACCGAGCGCGGAGCTTCGCCCCCGCCCCACCGGCGGCCCCCGCAGCCGCCGCCCCGCCGCTCCTCGAGCTCCGCGGCGCCCGGAAACGGCAGCGCGGCGTCGGGGCGTCCGTGAGCAAACATGAGCGGGTTCGGGGCCGACGCGGAGCTGCCGGGCTGTGTGGCGGACAGCTGCGGCCGGGGCGGTAAGGGCGGCAAGGGCGGCAGGTACCGCGCGGAGCGCTGCGGGAAGGGGGGCAGCACGGGGCCGGGGCGGCAGGTGGTGCTGGAGGTGCTGGGGGGGGGGTGGGGAGGAGGGCGCGGGGGGAGCCGTGCCGCTCGCAGCACCGCGGGGGGAGCCGCGCCGCTCGCAGCGCCGCGGGGTGCCGGCGGTCGCGGGGTGCGCGCTCCCGGCCGGGTGCCATGTTTTAAACGCGCTTCCTCCGTCTCGCAGAGCTCTTTTCCCCCGAGGAGTCGCTCGCGGCGGCACCTGTGGGGTTCCTGCAGGAGCTGCCCAGCTACCGCTCCGTGCTGAGGCGCCGGGCCGCCGCCGGAGATGTTCAGGAGCGGCGGGGGAACCTGCGGGGAATCGCCGCTGCTGAGCTCCGGGGGCCGCAGCCCGAGGGAGGGGAGCGCGGGGTCCGGCCGCTCTGGGAGCTGCCGCTGAGCATCGCCGAGAAGAGGAGAATAAGGTTCCTTACTCCTGCTTTTTTTTACGCTTTTAAACGGGAGCTGCCCCTAAAGGCACGCGGCACGCGCGATGAAAGGCGGGCACAGAACGGGGTTCCTTGTCGCTGCGGGGCACTGGTTTGAGAAGTTGCTCAACCTCTTCTGTCAGGAGCCCGTCGCGGCCCCACCTGCAGCGGTGCGGCTGCGCGCCGGGCTGGCAGGAGGCTGAGTGGGTGAGGGAGTGCAGCTCACCGCGGCATTTCTTGCCGGCTTCTTCCTCTTGTCTCCGGAGTTTGTGCTCCTAAGGGTCCCAGCAGCTGACCTGTCACTGCGAGCAGCCCAGCCTCCGCGTCAGCTCTCTGAGCCACTGCTGTTTCCGTTCTTCCTTGCATTGTGCTCAAACACAGCGTGCTCTCTTTATTGTGGAATTGATAAGCGTGAGGCAGCTTTTCAAGATCATTTTCTCCTTTCACATCCTGTAAACTGTTCTCTACTGTGAGCAGTTCCTGTCCCTCAGTGTAGCTGTCAGCGGGCTGTATTTCTCACTTATGACCTCAGCTGTCCCATATCTTACTGCTGGGCTGAGAGCTCTTGAGAGCAGAGGGGGTACATCAGTTGTTTTACAGGTCCAACTCTCTGTAGATGCACAAAATGCTGCAGAAGTTCTGTGTCTCAATGCACTGGATTTGTATTATGTTGGGTGCAGTTCTGTGGCCATGGTGCTCGTCAGGAATGAAGGTGGGATATTCTGAGATGGTTTACAAGCTTCTAGCACCATGGTATTCTGATAAGGCTTCTTGGCACTTCAGGGATCAGTAATTGTGCCTGTATTGTACAGCAGCTGCCAACACAGCATGCTTGATATAATAAATGCTGTGAAAGCTGAACACTCAGTGCCTGGAACAAATATGCAGCCCACGCCTTCGTTTAAAATGCAGCGCAAACACAGGCCAGACAGTTCTCCAGAGTGTTTGTTTAAAGCATTACGTGCTGTAGCCTGTAGTTTCCGTAGAATGGAATCTTTTGTGAGGAGCTATGTTTATGGTCATGAGTGGCATCATCTGTTGCCTGTTTGATTGTAGCAAGCAGAGTTTAACATGGATTCCTCCTCAAATACTGATTTCACCTTAAGCTGGGAAGGACGTGGATGGTATCAGTGCAGCACATGTGGCAGTAGCTGTGTTCCTGATGCTTAGTGCATCATTTACATATGTACCAAATATTCTAAAATTGGAACCTTTGTTGTCTCCTCCACGGCTGCTGCCTCCTGGGTTTCTGACAGTGCCTTTCTTCAGCACTTGCTTGTACAAGTCAGTTTTCAAGCTGTGCTTCTGGAGGAGAGTTGACCATCTTAAAGGGAAAAAATGCAAATATGAGCCACTCAGAATTTTCCTTGATGCTGTTGCTGGATGCGCACCAGTTTGTAAAATTGAAGTACATACATAGGTTACAAAAAATCACCAAAGAAATTAGAGACTATCTGGGGGTCGTTCTTCTGAGAGTAACTTATTCTTAGATGCCAGTATGCTGGCAAAGAAATTTCATATTCACTGAGCTGGCACTTTACAGTGAATTTTAGGAAAATTGAATGATTAAAAATTGATAGTAGGGGTAGCTAGCATGTGTTACTGCGACTTCTAGTGCTGATGTGTCTCTGAAGGCACCATTGTGCTTGGGGCTGTTACTTCTGTTGAAAAAGTGGACTCAGTAATTGTATTTCTTATCTCTTAGGGATTCTCAGCAGGGTGATATAAAATATTCTTCTGGATGGAATCAGTGGAAAAGAACTGGTAGTAAATCATGGAAAAAAGCTCTCAAGGATATCAAAGAGTTGACATCTTGCGTGGAGCTTTGGCGGCGTGATATTCACAGCATTGAAGGTATTCACCTTCTTCTGTTGGTTTGTCCTCTTTCAAATTGCTTATGTTATTAGTGGTCTTACATGTGTGAGCATAGTTTCACATTTAACTGTAAGGGTTAAACAATTACAGCTTAGGAGTAATGAGAAAGAATTAACTTTATAAAATCTGTAACAGGGCAGATGGAAATATAGTGGAGGAATTGATAAGAAAGTCACATTGTCTTTTCAGTTATATTTCTTAAAGCTGACAGTACCGAAAACTGGCTTTTAATAATGTTTCCTCACTATTATTATTTTTTAATTATTTTTGTCATTTCAATTAGTATTACACATGCTTATTTTATCCCTAGGGAAATTTGGTACTGGCATCCAGTCCTATTTCTGCTTCCTGCGTTTTCTGGTTGTGCTGAATTTTTTAATGTTCATCCTGATGTTCAGTTTTGTTATACTTCCCACTGTCATCTCTAATTATGGAATTTACAACAGTAGCTCTGCTAAAATTTCTCCAAAAAACACAGGTAAAAATCTCTGTGTACCGCTGTTGTTTTTAAGATTCCTCAATTCCTTTGCCTTCTCTCCCAACCACCAGGACAGAAAAATTGTGTTTTGTTTTGTTTTTTATTAAGACCTTGCCATATTTTAATTAACTTGAACTTGCAGTTTAATTAGGATTAGTATGTTAGTGACCTTTCCTGTCTTTCTTCTGACAGAGCCTTATTGCACAGTTTACACACCTAGTGGTAATAAGGGACTTGTTTACTTCTATACATACCTCAAAGATTTGCTCACCGGCACTGTAAGTAATTTGATTTTATTTTTTTCTTATAGTTCTAAGTTTCACATAGCATGTAAAACGTGAGAGCGTTTTACTTAGGAAATGATGCTTTGATAATTTTGAAAAACGAGAGGCATAGGCATCACTGGGTAAAATTAGTCTTTATCCTTAAATCTGTGAGATGGTAGTTCTCGGTTTTTGAGAGCCCACAGGGCCTAGTTAGTCACACACCGCAGCCTGTGCCTCTCTTCTCCAGCTGCTAAATGTTCCATGAGCTGGAGCTTGCTCCCTGTTGTGCTCTCTGTGTAGGTTGCTAGTGTTCTTGACACAGTGCTGTTTGATTAGAGAGGCGTGGAATTTTTTTGCATGTGGTGTCCATGGAAGTTTGTTAGAAGTGTGTAAATATTTAGAATCTACAGATTGTTGTAGCCTGTGACCCCAGCAGTAATCTTACATTTACAAAATGCTTTGTTTGAGCCAGGATGGATTGAACAGAGCGGTGGTTGTTATTGTTCTGTGTTCATTTTAAACTTGGCCTTTTCACAGGGGTTCCTGGAAGTGACAATTTTGTTTTATGGCTATTACACAATAGATGCTGCATGGCTTAGTGTCCTGAGATATAACTTACCGCTAGCATACTTGCTAACTACATTTGCCTACCTTGCACTAAGTCTTCTCTGGATAATCAAAAGGTAAAGATGTTGGTATCCTTCATTTACTGCTCCTGTTGCTCAGTTTGCATTCTTGCTTGTAGGGGACACTGAATTACAGAACAGTTTTATATAGAAATTGAGGATCTTTTGCTTGAAGTTATGATGCCACAGTACCCTTCGTTTGGTTTTGGGGAGCTGAACCAGTAAAACTAAACAACAATAATATATTGAAGTTATGTTGGTTTCAGTTGACTTTGGTTCCTACAGAACCACTCTGAGAGATTCGTTGATATAATACAATGCTTTAGTCTTTGATGAGCCAGGTTGCCTGAAGTGTGGTATGTGATTGTTTTTCCCTATGGTTAAAATATGTCTTTAATGAATGAAGTAATGTTGCCTTTTTCTTCAGATCTGTGAAAGGATTTAGGCAGAACTTGGTGCATGATGTAAATCAGTTTCAGAGTTATTGCAACAAAGTCTTTGCAGGCTGGGACTTCTGCATTACAGATCTAAATGCAGCACGGCTAAAGCATCGCAGCTTGCTATATGAGCTCCAAGTGAGTAACTTCTTTAGTTTTTCTACAGTTACTATTTGCGGTGTGTGTGTGTATATGTATATGTGTATATATTTATATATATATAGCATATGCATATATATATATATAAAAAGAGAAGTGTATAATTATACAGATAGTGGAATAAGGGTAAGAAATATTGAAGTAGTTTACACTGGGGATAGGGGAATCAACATCATCCCACGTACTTTCTAGAATTCTAGAATTGTGGTGCAACGTGACAAGAATTGGTAGTGAGGTTGAAGGCCCTTCCCCCATCCACTAAGGACTGAAGCCAAACCCATTTGCTGCCTGTGTTAGCTGCCTCTTCCTCACACTCCAGCCCTGTTTCCTGTATTAGTTTCTACACAATCTTAACAGGAAAAGCTTGTCTAGCTGTGGGCAAAACCTTGTACCACTGGGAGTCAGTTTGAGTATACTGAGTTGTAAGTCTGCAAAGTGGTAGGCAGTTGTGCTTAGAAAACACAGAGACAGCTAATGAACTTCCAAAATCATAAGGGTCTATAAAGGGAGAACCTGAAATGCTTTTTTGCTGAAACTGGAACTGTTTTTTTCTATGTACACTGGAAGTAGAGATTCATGTTGTGAAACACTGACCTCTGAAAAGGTATTTCTACTTCAAATCACAAAGCAATAATTGCTGATTTCATGAATTACAGTGAGTTGCTTTCTGTTTCAGTAAAGTTCAGTTGTCATCTTAAGGGATTTTTTATTTTTCACTTTTAAATCCTAAACCTTTTGCCTCAGTAATTCACACCTTGAAAAAAGTTGCCCATTAGCGTTACTCTTTACATGAAGTACAACGTCAGAAAACACCTGAGTAATCTGTGCTTTTGCTCAGTTTATGTTGCTTTAGCAAGTAATGTGCTATTTTTACATCAGCTAAGCTGAAACCTGCTAAGTTGACATGACCAGCTTCTCTGGGCTCTGCTTGTTTTTCTGTGCCAGCCTCCGATTTTCCTTCACAAAGAGCAGAAAAAATCCAAGTCATAGTGGTGAGGGCTGGTGGCTTACCTGCAGAATTGTGGAGATGAGTGGTCTGATTTACACTTATCAAAGTGTAGTACCAAACTGAGTCTCTCACAATAGATATCTTTCTCAGGGAGGTATGTTACTGATACAGTAGAAGAAGATTACAAGATGCTTTTCTTTGGGTACAGAGCTCCAGACCAGGAGCATGCTGACTAGGGCTTCCCATCCTGTTGGGCCTGTTTGTGTCAATGAAAAAGCACTTACAGTCTGTCTGAACAGCCTGTGTAGTGAACCCTTGCTTCACTGAGGCAAGAATACCTCAAAGGGTAAAATATATAGTGTCAAGACTTGCATGCTGCATCAGAAAATGATACATTATTTTTCTTTTGTCTGTAGACAGATTTGGAGGAAGAGAGACTGAAGCAAAAAATAGCTGACAGGACTATGAAAGAAAAGCTACGGATCTTCTCTCTGAGAATATTTATAAATATAGTTGTCATTGCAGTTTTATTAGGATGCTTTTATTGTATTTTTAGAGCAACTGTCTTCTCTCAAGAAAACTCCAGTGTAAGTATCAGACATAATGTTATGATAGATTAAATTGGGGCTGGTGATTTGAGCAAGAATTGCTGTGAAAGAGTCAAGTATCCTAATACAGAAACTTTCATGTAAGGGTCTTGAAACACTTGCTTTCTAACTACCTATATTTTTTTAATAGCAGAGAGTAAGAAGGATAAAGAAGGATGTGCAAGAAAGAACAGTGGTGTCTTCCTTTAATACAGAGGCTTCAGATGCTAGTCTGTGCCTTGGAGCTAAGAATCAAGTTTGGTGGGGTGTTCCCCTCTGGCAGGACAAAGAGATGGGAAGAGTGATTCAGAAGCAGAACAGCAAGGGCAGCCAGCAGTTTAACAGTTTCTCAACAGTGATTGAGTTCTCTCTAGGACACCAGGGTTTAAATAGCCTGCTGCAGCTGGAGACTGCACTCTTTCCTCTGTTCATTGACAATGTGATGGGCACTGGCTGTGGAAGAGGAAAGTTGTATTCTTGATGGATTTCTTTATACTGCCAGGATTGCAGAGGGAGGGAGGACCAAAGTCTTTGTGTCAGAAGTAGTGTTTGAGGACAGAACAGTGATAGCACAACACTGAACAACAGAAGATGCCTTTGCTTGCCGTGGGCTTTATATATAAGGGTTGGTATCTTGACCTTGCCTAAGTGAGTAGGTAGAGGAGGTTGTTAATGTGGTGGGAAAGTCAGGTGAGCTGTTTGTTACCTGTGAGAATGATTTAAAGTGTCTTTTGATGTAGGTATAGGTCTAAAAGCTGATACCCTTTAATGCTGAACAAGACAATATAGTCAGATGTGAGCCTTGGTGAAAACAGCCTTTTCAGGGAGAACCTTTGGAGAAAAGCAGGGCTGTATAGCAGCGGTCAGGCTTGTTCCAAATATGAGTGCATGCTGAAGACAAAGTTTTGGGCAGGAGAGAATGGTAGGTAGCTGAAGAGAGCACAAAGCCAGAAATGTCTGTCTGAGTGTACTGCCATCTTTCTCTTTGCTTGTGCAGGTTGACAACAGTGTGGGTTTCCAGGCTAATCTCTTAGTTCAGTATTTGCCATCCATCGTGATCACAGCGGTCAACTTAATTGCTCCTCAGATATTTTCATTTCTGATCAGATTTGAAGATTATTCACCAGCCTTTGAAATCAGGCTGACACTGTTGAGGTAAATATCTTTTTGCTATGGGGCCTTGGATGTTTGAACAACTTGTTCTTGGTAGATTTGAGGTATTGTAAACATTCAAATATCAAGAGTCAGAGTTGGACTCCCTGCAACAGAGGGCCTGGCACTGGAAGCCAAGCAGGCATTATTTGACTTATATTTCATTGGAAGCTTTTATTTCAAATCTGGAAACAATCTCCTGTTTTGGTGACAGTGCAGTGCGGTCATTTAATGTTCCAGTTTCTGTTCCATTTAGCTGTGTGATCTGGACATCTTCAACAATCCAAAAATCAGTAGGTAAATTAGTAGGGAAGTGCTGACTGTAGTGAATTCACACCACTGTGTGCAGCAGTTCCCTGGATGTGCATCTGCTACGTGTGCACAGCAACCAATTTTACTTATGTTACAGAGCTGTACATCAGTGAGTGAAGCAGGGCATTGCTCAGGACAGAAGTTAAAAGTTTTGGAATAAAAGATACCTTAAACTGAGTGTATGAACTGAATTTGGCAGGTTAAGATGGTAAGATCAAGATTGAAGCATCTGAACATTGCCAAACACCAGTGCTTTGTATTTCTAATTTGGCTAAGTGCCTCCGAAGGCCTGAAACCACCTGAGGGGAGGAATGTGTTATAATAAACACATAAAGTTGTCATGTGGCCTCTCCACTGTACTGCAGAGAACAGCAGCCCACTGTGGGTTGAGCTCCCACCAAATTATGAGCCTGGGGGCTCAACTTACATTGGTGATCCAGTAAGAATGCAATGAAAAGAAATGAAGAACTGTAGCCTAAATCTAAGAAGGTGAAAGACAATTTAACCTACTACTAAAGAAAGAAATGTATGTGATATCTGCCTGGTCATTCCACTAAAACTGCTGCATTTTCAGTCTCTGTGCTTCTCCATTGGACTCCTCTGATAGTTGAGTCAGAAATAGCTGTGTTTTGGGAAGTTTAAGGTTGCTTTTTGCTTTTCCTCCAGGTGTGTCTTTGTGCGGTTGGCCAATATTGGTGTTCTGTTGATCTCACTGTGGAGTCAGATCCACTGTACCACTGACCAGTGTAAGGCCTGTGGATATGATTACAAACTCTATCCTGTAAGTAGACTTATCTTCGTCATTAATCACCTGAACTTGTAGTAGGAGATTCTTTTTCCACGAGGTTTGCTTGTTTAAAAGTATTCAGAATTGGACTTGTGGATCCTGGTCATGTTGTAGATAGTGCTGTGTGCAGGTATATCTGTGTATGTATCACTTATCTTCCATTTGTTTAAAACTGATTATTTTATTACATTAACAGATCATAATTTAGCAGAGATTTCCTGGCTACTGTGAAGTCCATTTGAGGTTGTGTTGTTACTGTCTTTTTCTTCAATGAAACAAATTGTTGTAGAAAACAAACAGAACATTTGGTTTGGAAGCTCTGAAACACTTAAAAACTTTAGAAATGGAAATTATTACAGTTTTATCTTTATTGGTGTGAATTGATTGAGAAGTTTGTTGCTTTAGTGATTGATAGCATTTTTATTTTATTTTATTTTATTTTTTACCATTTATCATTAGACTTTTAATCCTGATTTTTTTCCTGATATGTTTTTCTAGTGCTGGGAGTCTGCAGTTGGGCAAGAAATGTATAAACTGTTGATATTTGATTTCATGATAATAATTGCTGTGACCCTGTTTGTGGACTTTCCTAGGAAGTAAGTGTCTCTGCCTTTTGAGCATGCCTTTACAAAATGATTTATGATTTTTTTTTTCTTTTATTAATTCCCTGTATTTCTGACTTGATTGACAGTTTTAAAGTAAAATATTCCTGGTTATTCGAGTGCTTATACAGGTGGATGCTTTTCTTTTGAGACGTGAATCTACTTCAGACATCTTTCTGTCACATCATTGGATGCTTCAGTGCTAAATTTCATGTATATTAGGGTTTAGCTAAGCTCTGTAGCCTCACTCTAGAACTTAGTGATGTTCTTTGTTTTTAGGATATTAGTTACTTATTGCTCTTGGAAGCCAGTTCAGTGGTGGGGTTTGCAGGAATTTGGAATTTCTGACAATGTCCTGGATATCATTTATGGACAGACGATCTGCTGGATTGGAACCTTCTTTTCACCACTTCTTCCTGCAATAGCTACTATAAAATACTTCATCATCTTTTACATTAAAAAGGTAAAATTCTAGTTTTTGTAACTTTTTTTACTTTGAAGAGAAGATAGAATTTTGCTTTGACATAAAGGAAAAGGAACACTATAATGACTGCATCAATTATTTGTAGCCTTTAAAAAAATAAATCTTTTTCTAATAAAAGTAATTTTTGCATTGATCTGTTTACCACTTACAGTGCTTAGAACTTGGGCAAGATTTTGCCAAGCTGCTAAATGTTTAGGAGCAAACGGGAAAGTCCAAGCTTTATTAGATATATGATATGGTTTCAGCATATCAGAAACCTTGCTCTACAATTAGACATCTCCTGTGCAACAAATTCTTATCAATGTTTAATTGTTGTGAGAAGGGGTATATACACTGAAGCTTTTGCAGATCATAGCGAAAGGCTGTGTTTATAGATCATATACTATGTGACTGATGTCGTTTATTTCTGTACAAGTGTGATCTGGATCAAACTTATCCAAAATAAGAGACGTTGGTTTATACTAGATTGTAGAACCTACTTGTCTTAGCCTGTCTCAGTCCATGTACATGAAAGGAAGGATGGTTGCCTGGTAGCATACCTGAGGATGGAAAATACAGTTGGTGGGGAAGTAATATGTTAATTCATTGATAGATGTAACATTCTTGCTCTTTTTTTCTCTCCAGGTCAGTTTGATACACACATGTAAACCTGCAAGTAGGCCTATCAGAGCATCAAGTTCCAATTTTTTCTTCTTGGTGGTGCTGTTGATTGGGCTCATCTTAGCTTTCGTTCCTTTGGGAGTCAGCATAGCACAGTAAGTGACAATGTAACTTCTATGAAGTTGGCATTTGCTTTAAGGTCGTCAGTTCCCTAGAAACAGATTAATAACTTCTAAATAATAAAATAGAATACTGTGTACCTGTCTATAATAAAATCAAATTTTTATTTATATAAACAAAAAAATACCAATTTTAAGATGGGGTACACTTTTACCCTATCAGCAAGATAGTGCTGGCTTGTGTTGTGTTATTTTATTTTTACATTTTGGTGTAGCATCTCATTTATCTTCTGATTTTTTTTTTATTTTTTTTTTTTCCACAGTATCTCCTCTTCCAAGGCATGTGGGCCGTTCAGGAATTTTAACACTTCATGGGCTGTTGTTCCAGATACAATACTTGGGTTTCCAATAGGTCTGCAGAAAGTCCTTTTTGGTATAGCATCAGAAGCTTTTGCAGTGCCTTTTTTTATGGTTACCTGGTAAGTAATATGGAGACGTGATCTCGTTATAAATGGTTAGTTTTCTTCCTTACTGAGCTGGTAACAAACAAATTTTAGACCATATTTTCCATCTGCAGTCAAAAGCATCAAAGCCCATATGAAGCCTCAGTCCTTACGTCTTTGCCCATTTGTTGTTGTTTGTTAGCTTTGTTCCACCTCTTCTTTCACAACCCATTTCCCACGTTCTTCTTTCTCAGAACTGCTAACTTGTCTGCAAATTGGTGTTGTAAGATCACAAATTCTGTTCATTAAACTTTGTTTAAAAGGAAAAAAAAGTGAGGAGGGAGGACAAAAATAGTCATTCTATAAGGTAAAAATTGGTATGGTTTCATAGAATTTTGAGGGTTTCAGTTTACCTTTGGAGATTATCTAATTCAGCCCTCGTGTTCAAAACAGTAGCCTAGGGTAAGTGCTTGGGAACCATGTCCAGTTGGGTTTTGAATATTGCTAATAGCGGAGACTTCACAACTGTACAATGAAGAGAGAGCTGTCAAAACACAGTGCATAAAATCTGAAATAGACATTGCTTCTACATCTTCTAGAGCTCTGTCCCAGCCTGGCAATAACTAAAATAGCAGGTGCTTCTCAGCAGAGCTATATCCTACTGTATTTTTTCCTCAGCTTCTTTTCATCTGAGGTATATGTGTAGATTGCTGATTCCCTTGACTTATAACAGCCTTTTTGTTTGCATGGTGCTAACATATAATGTTGGTTTGTTGTTTGCAGCCTCCTTCTGTTCTATTTGATTGCCTTGGCTGGAGCGCACAAAAGAGTGGTTGAGCAGCTAAGGGAACAACTGGTTATGGTAAGATTTAACCCACTATATTTTTGTAGCCCAGAAGTTTTCCTTGTGTCATCCATAATCAGGCATACAGAGGAAGAACAGTCTTCCCATGCTTCTGCATATTTGGTGTTTGGACAGGCAGTGAAGAATGTTTCATAGATTACATAGGAAGCACAGAAGTATTTTTAAGTCTGGTTGGTGTGCTTGGGCATCAGCTGCAACTACAGCAAGGCCCAGTTGTATCAGCAACGCAGGTGCATGGGATGCGCTTCTGAGAAGTGGTGTCCCTGTTCTTTATCTGTTGCATTGCTTGAATCAACCCATCAGTATGGGTTTTTTTTTTTTTTCTGCCAAAAGAAAACCTCAAACTTAAGGCTTCTGTCCATTCCATCATCTTTCAGTCTTTGATTGTTTCCTTCTCCACGCTCAGAGGCAGACACCCGTCTTCTTGCCCTTCACTCCCAGTCTGCTTTTTACTTTACCATGGCTGGAGTTTTTCTTGATTGTGAGTCCCAGCACTACCTGCAACGAGTACTTAAGGTGGAACAAATCACCACTCACTAGTCTTTGGAGAATGTTGCTGGTGTTATTTACAGCCATCAAAAGCTACTAGTGTTTGTCAGTTTAAGAGAATTTGTATGCTGTGGTCTATCAAACAACTCTGGTCCGAATTTTACCTTTCTACTAACACTTCTCACTGTATTAGGAAAGATCCTGATTTTGTTAAGTGCATCTTTTAGGTATGATACTTAACAATTTATCATTAGGGAAAAAAGAAAAAAAGAAAACTATGCTGGGGAGAGATTTTTTTAGGAGTATAAGGGATTTAGGAGCAAAAGCCTTTACTTTATTGTTGCTTGCACACTGTTGTTTGGCTTCTTGGAAGTACAGTTCTAAATTTCTAGGTGTATCAGTATTTCTTTTTCGGCTCAATACAGAACTGATAACATGACCTAAAACAAGGTAAATGATTTCAAAGCCACTGTTAAAATAGTTAAGGCATTTGGGAGAATGCTGTTAACCACTAATTAGAGTACCTGGTGATGACAGCACCTATCTACTTCTATTAAAGAAATGAATTGTATATAGAATTTGTACATCTTTTTATCTAGACTGCACTTTCCATTCTGTCTTTCCAGGAGAGTCGTGACAAGTTGTTCCTAATTGCAAAACTAACAGAAGCTCAGAAAAATTCTTGAAAACCACAAAATGCCAGAAGTTGACTTCTGATGCTGCTGGAACCACTAGATAAGGGTAGATGATCTGCAGCATGTGAAAACAGAGCAACTGACCAGCTCTGTGATCTGTGTAGTGGATGCTTAACGTTCTTATTCGTATTGATTATGCTAGTGGGCCTTAGAGTTTCCAAGACTGGAAGTTTAGCTTATTTGTACCATATTAGAACTGTTCAAAACATTGTACTGCAGGGCACTTTATTGCTGCTACCATTTCAAAGCTGTTAGGGTTTGTGATAAGTTCCTGGTTTGTTTGTATTTTTCAGGAGTTTTGGGCAAAATGTGATTAGAACTGAAACTATTTAAAAACTCTGTACTGTTTTTATAAATTATACTTGTAAGAATTGGGGTGGGGTGAATGGGTGGGGTAATTTTATGTTTTTCCACTCAGATCTCTTTTAAAACGAAAGCAAAAGAGACTCATGTCAGTATTTCGAAATAGCACAGTTGAACACTAGATGAAGAAAACAAGCAGGAGGAGGACGCTGCAGTTCCTGCTCTGTGGTACCCAGCTCACTGGTGTGCAGGAGCCTGTTTTAAATGGGTAATGCTTTACTGCTTGCATTTCAGTTTTGAACAAAAGCCTCGAATACTGTTCTGTGTTCTAAAATGTGAATAGTTGGAGTTATTTATAGTTCAGACGTGCCGCATTCAGAAACTTGGATGCCACTATCCTTTACATTCTTGTTTAAATGGACAAACGTAGCCGTGTGACTCAGAACAATGTTTCCATGTAGCCTACAAGGTTTTCCCTTTATTTAAAGGCTGTTTTTCTCCAGATTGCTGCGTGAAGAATTGTGTACGTTACTTGAAATCCCTGGTATTACACTGGCATTTAACATAAGATACTTTTTTTTTTCTTTTTATGATGTTTTGTAATGTTTTCTGTCCTCGACTGTAAAGAAATTAACATGTAATAAATCAATTTTTAAAATCTAGTATCTGATCTTTTAAAAAAAGTTTTATTGAACGGTGTAAACTGAGTTGACAGTTTGAGATTTTATTGCTTTGTTTGCCTGGGAAGCGCGTTTGCGCGAAGAGCAGCGCGTGTGAACACCTTTCGTGGCGCCCCCTGCGGCACCGCGCGGGAATTGCCTCACGGGCTCCCGCCTAAGGCGGGACGGTTCCTTTTCGTTCCCATGGAAACCAGCAGACGCTGGTCTGGAGTGACAGCTCCGCTAGCCAGTGCGGAGGCGGCGGGCAGCCAATGGGAATCGTGATGGCGGCGGGAGCCGGGAAGCCCGCTGTGATGACGTAAGCAGCGCGACAGAGAAGGCGGCGGGGTCAGCGGGATGGCGGCGGTCGCGGCTCTGACTCCGGCGCTGCGGTGCTCGTTGGGGCGGCACCGAGCGCTGAGCGGCCCTGCGGGTACGGAGCCGCCGCTGTCGGTCGCCCGGAGCCTTTCGGCTGGGCCCTCACAGCCAGGGCCGGACGGCGCACAGCCCCGCTCATCTCTGTCCCTCAGCAGGTCGCTGTGGGAGGCGGCCTTTCCTCGCCGACGGGGCGTCCCCGAGGCCCTGCAGCACGAGGGCGGCTCTGAACGGCGTCAACAAAGCCGTCGTAGATCGCATCATCCGCGTGGACCACGCCGGGGAGTTCGGCGCCAATCGCATATACGCCGGGCAGATGGCCGTGCTGGGCAGGTCGGCCGCGGGGCCGCTCATCCAGGTGCGTGGGACCTGAGCCCTTCTGGTTTGCATTGCGCTGCTTGGTTGTAGTGGAGAGCTTAACTTCTTGTGTCTTTGCTGTCGTTTGGCTCTGTTGCAGCAAATGTGGAATCAAGAAAAAGAACACCTGAAAAAATTTAATGAGTTAATGATTACATACAGAGTCCGACCTACTGTCTTACTGCCTTTTTGGAATGTAGCAGGCTTTGTTTTAGGTGAGTTTATGTTGTTATTGCTGTTGTTGGTTCTGGAAGTCTTCACGTGCTTAAATTATTCGTGTTGTTTCAGATTTCACTGTTTGTACACGTTTGCAATCACAGGGGCTGGAAGCTCTCTACTTGGTAAGAAGGGTGCAATGGCTTGCACAGTGGCTGTGGAAGAGAGCATATCAGACCACTATAACAACCAGATCCGAACTCTAATGGAAGAAGATCCAGAAAAGTACAAAGAATTGATGCAGGTAACTGTGGCTTAAAGAGAGCATAAGAAATTAATTGAACTTCATAATGTGACTCGACTTTTAAAATACGGCACCAATCTAGATTTCCAGCATCTCTCTATTCTGTTGTTTAAAATTCCAAAGTCAGTAAAAATTTTGGGATAAAAAGATGTCTCTTCCTCCAGTAGCACTAAGCCTATTGAGCAGCTCACTAAAACATATGTTAGATTAACTTCAGCATGCTTTCAGTGCTCTATTGCTCTCCTTTTCACTAGGAGATCTAGGCCTTAATTGTGATGACTTTTAATTGAAAGGAAGGACTTAGAAGGGAGAAAAGGGAAAACAGTGGCTACATAACCATGTGTAGCATAAGCAAAATGTTACTATGTGACTCTAGTTTTGAACACTGCTCAGAGGAAGGAAGTTAGCTTGTGTTTATTAGCTTCACAAGAGAATTATTTCCCAGCTTCTTCAGGTGTTGTGTTGGGATGTGCTCCTGAAGGGCTGAACTGTTCTCAGATATTGCAAGTTCAGCTTATTTGTGGTAGGAGCTTACTACAGCTTGTGTATACGTTTCTAGTTCCTTGCTGAATGTTACAGTGTTCAATTGTGTCTAATTTAACACGCTGACAATTCTGCTTCCATCCAAACTGTATTTGTGTTACAGGAATAATACCTCATGGCACCAGATTGTGCTGATGTGCATGAGGAAAATATTGCCTATGAAAATAAAGGCTAGTATCTGAGTGCAAAATATAGAGGAAAGAGTTGAGTAGTAAGTTTATTCAGTCTCAGTATGAGGAACAGTAATGAAAGCAAATTTCTTGGATGAGAACAGTGGCTGAAGGTATGTTCTGACCATATTATTAAGCTGTCCTGGTTATCTCCAGTCATACCAAGAGGAAATTCTTTAGATCTTTTTGTCCTAGTTGGAAAAAGTAGAGGAATTGGAAAGTAGAGAGTTGGAAAAACACTATTCTTTAGACTGTGCTGAAATGGGCAAAAGCTGTGTTGGGTTACAAGGAAATACCTTTACTGATTATCTGTCAAGGCAGACGCCTTAATTTTGTTAATTGAATTGTCAGAGTAACAGTTAGTCACTATGATTACAGGTTTTCTTAAAATTTTTAAAAAGATAGTGATGTAGAATAGCCTGGGCTGAAAAGGACTTCAAAGATCACAGGAGCTTAATTTTTTTCAGTACTTTTGCAGAACATTTAAATAACTCTAGTTTTGGGAGATGATATAAATAATTCCTTTCTTGGAAGTTGAAGATATAGAGAAGCTTTTGAGAGACCTGAGCTTGCCCTGGTGCACACAGTGACCAATGGGCTGTAGTTCTATATTCAGCTGCCTTGACTTGTCTGCAAAGTAGACTTACCAATTACTTGCTGTTTTTAAAGATAATAAAGCAATGTCGGGATGATGAACTGGAGCACCATGACATTGGGCTTGAGCACGATGCAGAGAGAGTAAGTACAGTGTTAACTAATTGGTGCTGTTCTAATCATTAAAACTCCACCCTGCTAGGTACTTCTAATTTTTTATTCTGTTTTACAGGCACCAGCTTACTCTGTTTTGAAGACGGTGATACAGCTTGGATGCAAAGCTGCAATATATTTATCAGAAAGAATTTAGTGCTATTTTCCATAATGCTTGCAGTAATAAACTGTGAAACAAAAGCTTTATTTTATTCAGATTTGTAAAGTTTTCTTAACTGAGCATCTGTTTCAACCACATCTGATTTTGTCACATTGAGTACCTGTTCAAAAAAATCTACACTTGAGTCATTTGGGATGAATGTGAACAGTGGGAGAACTGGCAGAAACTGTTCACGAGGTGGCAGTAAAATATGTATTTACATATGTACTGTGGGTATGTGTTACATACATATCCATACACATGAACCTAGTAAATTTTCTATTGCCTTCAAATTTATATATACTTGAAGTAAGTTGGAGCTTATTAGCTCATTTTAAAATCATCAATATTGAATAAGTAGGATATTTTTTAATTGTATTTTTAGGGTAAGTAAAATGGAGTGAGCACTTCTGTTCACCCTGCCTTGAATAAAGACTGGTTATTATAAGATTAAAATCTTTTAAGCCTTGACAACTTATTCATTTACTTTGTCTTAGTTTTTGGATTTTTTGAGTTTGTCTTCCCTTGATTCTGCTTCCAGTGTACACAGAAGTAATGGATGTATGAAGCAGGTGAAGAGAGCAACTTGGAGCACCTGTGGAATTGCACTTAATATTCCCTTACAGCTTTCGAGTTTATCTTCCTTTGGTTCCAGTCTTCAGTGGCACTCAATATTGAAATGATTTCTGCATGCTTCCTGCTGACATCTTGCCTTGGAGCAGTAAAAGTGCCTGAGACAGAGATATGTGTATCTGCTCTGTTAAACTCTAACCAGAGATGATAAAAATACAACAACGGAATTAATATGTTGTAAACTCGTAGGGATGAAGAACATCTTCTGCATAATTGCATCTATTGCTTGTTAGGTCTTAAAAACTTATTAGCCAACACTTAAAAGTCCCTGACAGAGCCTTATATTTCCATACCTGGAGAGTGTTGTCTTTTTATCATACATGGCAAGGAAAACCCTATGAATAATAGTGCAGGTGCCACAGCTGTGCTTTTGCCCTTTTCTCCATACTTCTAAAACCTTGAACAGCTCAGCTCGTTTAACTGCTGTAAGCTACCTTTTGTTTCCCAGTCTTCAAGGTCATCCAATTTTTAGAGGTTTTGTGTGTTTGTGTGTGTGTATTCTTTTTTTCCCTAATAAGAATAATTAACAATGGCAGATTAGAGAGCAGAACTTGTTGTGTCTTTTTCTTTATGTGGTTAAAAGCTATGGTGTGTAAGAAGTCAATATTTTTTTTTAGCCAAAGCAATGGGGCTTAACTCAAAAGATCAGCTCTGGAAGTGGAATGTAATGGGTGTAAGCCTAGCTGAAAGGGAAAGAATTGGAAACCAAGAAGTAAAACAGTAGCTGTGTTGCTAATTACTGTCATGGGAATGCAATCACCTTTGTCAATCTTGTATTTTACCCCATCTGGCAAAGCCATACAACTATGTGGGACCATTATGTGGTTATATTGAGTTTTGCTGTGTGAAATTTCCAGTTCTGTTGATCTGGGCAAATTCTGTGGACTGACCTTGTAGCTGCTTTGAGATCCAAGCAGGATAAGCAATGCTGAGGTGTGGGCAACAATCCAAGACCTGCATCTGTAGCTTGGCAAGATTTCAGACAGCATGTAATCCAGTACAACTCTGATTCTATGTTTTTGAGGAGCTCTTTTGGTATGTGTAACTACTGATCAGTGTCTAATTAGTCATGAAAGGATTATTTTCCCTCTTTTTTGAAGGAGTTTAAACTGGAAGTCTTTAATGCAAAAACTCCTGTACAATTAATTACACTGGCATTTTGTAAGTGGAGAATAATTTCTATCGAAACATTGCAAGCCTGGCCTGTCTGTACTCAAACTGCAAGTGTTATTTGCATTGCCTAAACAATGTGGCATTTGGTTGTGTCTCTGACTGATCTGCCCATCCACTGGAGTACCTTCCAGAACTCAAAAGCTAAATGGCTGATTGCACAGGGGCTACATAATAACAGGGGAGCTCTAAGGGATTATCATTTTTCTTGTCTCACCCCCAGACAGCTGTGAGCAATGTGCATGTCAGTGGGAATTTAATAAAGGGAGATCATACTAAGCTTAAGATGTCTTTCCAAAGTTGACCGATGCTTTGTGCATGAGGTAAGTCTCAATTTCCTTGCATTAATTGCCCTGAAGCGTTGATATGGTGGAATGTAGAAAATTCCTATATTATCTGAATAGGTATGAATGAATGATTAATTAAAGTGGCTAATGAGGTAGCAAGTGTTTAAAGAATATGTGATGCGGTTGTTTAAGTCATGGAGTTTAGTAATTGAGTATTAAATAATACTAAAAAAAACAACTCCATGCCATCCATTACTTAGGTTACGACTGGATGCCAGGCAATGCTGGTGGCAGCTGCCCAGTAGGGGTTAACTGCAGGCAGAGGCTGAAGCACCTCTCTTATGCAAGTCTGTTATCTTAGTGATTCCCAGTCAAATCTGGTCTGACTCGGGTTGTGTTGACTAAGGAAAAGGAGCCTGGTCAGACTGCTGTGCAAAGGGAAGATGGCTCTGCACGTCCAACAGTGACCCTTCAACCCCAGACAGCTGCCTGCATGGCAGACCTGTGTGACCCTGCAGCAGTGTGGTCTGGCTGTGGGCATGTGTGTTGGTCATGATGCCATGGCTGAGCTGGGCAAAGATCCAGCCTATATTTGTAGTTGATGTAATGATGCTGACATACACTGAATGGAAGTTGTACCAGAATTATGTAAAATGGAGCTCATAAGATTGTTTGGCATAGAGGTAAATCATTCTCTGAGATGATAAATATTACTGGTAGAAGATAAATGCCAGACGTAATGGGCTTGAGCTTTGTCTGGACTGAATCTGTGTGGCTCACTTGCTCTCACAAGAGAGCAAGGCTGGCTGCAGCTTGGCTGGGGAGATGGATTGTGTTGGGTAAAGCTTGTTGGCATGTATGTTTGGAGTTGTGAGCCAATGTTGGGTAATGGAGTCAGCAGGTCATTGGAACAGGCTGGGTGGTACCAGGTCTCTAAAACAACTACGTTAGAAAGAAGATTTTAGAACAGAAGGAATTTCTTAGCAGTGTGATTGTGTTAATAAAAGGCAAGTTTATTCCATATTAATAAAATATCCAATTACCATTAAGCAAGAACCATAATCTATTTATTGTGCTATTGTTTCCAATATTTTTGAAGATATCCTTCTGTTTTATGCTGTATTTAAGTAAATGTGGCATTGTTTGTTTTCTGCTCTCATTCATTAGCCCTGAGTGAATGGCAGTGTAAGGATGTGCAATAATTGATGATACATTTTTAAAACAATGTCACAACATCCAAAGAAGAGCTGTGACAGTGGGAAGGAGTACAGAAGGCAAAGGCTACGGGAGTGAGTGAGGCCGTTGGTTTTGTACAGCCTGGAGAAGAAGAGGCTGTGCGAGTCGTAATGCCCGCGTGCAGCTCCTCATCTGGAGAACAGGGCAGTGCTGAGCTCTGCTTTCTGGTCTCACTGCCCAAGAGAAACATACTGCAGACTGCTGAGCACAAGAAGAACAAGAGCAGCACATTCCAGGGCTGGAAGTACCCTAGGCTCTGCCATGAGCTCTGTCACTGAGTTGTGTACTTTGTTTTTTTTTATACTTATTAACAAAGATGGATGCAGTCCCTGCTAATGGTGTCGCGGGGGGCGGCCTCTTGCAGGGCTGCAAAGTGCCCCATGTGCTGCAGGCCCTCCTCTTCCTGGGGCGGCGGGACCCCATGGCTGAGCGGTCCCTGCCCCTCTCGGTGTTGTTGGGGCTGTGGCTGCAGGCCTGGGCAGAAGGTCCAGCTGCTGCCTCG
>JAPSGF010000014.1:10111975-10198921 GCA_035772895.1 Perdix hodgsoniae | reverse complement strand
GCTGCCCCTCTCAGTGTTGGTGGGGCTGTGGCTGCAGGCCTGGGCAGGAGGTCCAGCTGCTGCCCTCTGCTCTGCCTGCCTGTGGGGCTCCTCTGTCTCCCTGAGGATGGGAGTGGTGGGATGGGCACTGCGTTCCCCGGGAGCGGTGTGGGAACTGCCCAGGTGTTCCTCCTCAGTGGGACGTGTGGGGCTGCCTTATGGAGCAGGGCGTGAGGTGGCTGTGCCCCACAGGGAGGCTCTCTGGTGGCTCTCTGCTTCATATTCTGAGGGCAGCGTGATGACGCACGGCAGAGAGCCGTCTGCACGCACTGAGAAGTGGATGGCACTGATAACGCTCCTGCAGAGTGGGCAGGTGAATTTCCTCAGTGTCCACTGCAGGATGCAGCGGAGGCAGAACGTGTGCGCGCAGGGAACCACGTAGCTGTCGGGTCTCACGTCGCGGCAGATGGAACAGGGGCACACCTCTTCCATGGCCACGTCCTCCACGCTGCAGCGGGCTGGGGAGCTGGAGCTGGAGAGCTTTCCCCTCGCTGCGGTGGTTGCTGCGCGCTGCAGGAAGGAAAGGCCGCGGTCAGTGGCTGTCCTGGGGCGGGCAGCAGCAGTGTCCCCATCCTTAAGCAGAAGCCCTCCCCACCCCATGCCTGGCGCGGCTCGTGTTCCCCGCTGGCACAGGCCCAGGCTGCTGCAGCAGCTCTGGCAGCTCCTTCAGCCCCAGCACCACCCCACTGCCGCCCCAGAGCCGTGTCCCCACACTCCTCACCTCTGCTGCCTCGAGCGCGCTGCCTGGGGCCCGCCTGCCTGAGCCAGGCAGGGCCGGGGAAATGCAGGCGATGCTGCAGGGATGGGCACTGAGCACAGCTCCCAGAGCCCCACAGCAAAACCCAAGAAAGCCTCGCTCGGTCTGCAAGCCTCGCAAACACGCTCAGCTGGCAACCGGGTCCGCTCTCGGCTGGGCCAGACTCTGCTGTGCCCCACTGGATGCAGCGGACGGCTGTGAGGTCACAATCCATCGCCCAGTGATGTCACACACCGTGATTTTGTGATACAGAACGCTGTGGTTTGGGGCTGTCTCCAGGGAAACCTGTTTGGCCCCCAGAAAGCTAGGGCGGGACTCTTTGTCAAGAAGGAAGTGACAGGACAAGGGCTATGAGTTTAAAATAAAAGAGAGTAGGTACGGATTGGGTGTTTGGGTGAACTTGTTTCCTCTGGGGTGGGGATGCACTGGAGCAGGCTGCCCAGGGGAGCTGTGGATGCCCCATCCCTGGCAGTGCTTAAGGCTGGGCTGGATGGGGAAAGGAGCAGCCAAGGCCCAGTGGGAGGTGTCCCTGCCTGTGGCATGATGGTTGGAACGAGATGATCTCTGAGGTCCTTTCCAACCCAAAGCTCTCTCTGAATCTACGAAGAGAATTCCAACCAGCCCCAGTCTGTGTGCGCCCACTGGGCTACTGTGGTGTTGATGCTGGTGTTTCCCAGCAGCGACCCTGGCCCGGGCCTGGTCTTCCCAAAGCCCTGCCAGGTGCCCTGGTACCTCCCTTTTACGTATCCAGCCTCCTACTGAGATAAACAGCTTGTCCCTCTTTACGTTTAGCCTCATCAATCCTGACTTGGCTACAGCAATTCCCTGGTTTGGTGTTTTGGACACAATTCTGACACTGTGCCTGCAACTCCTCACTGGGAGCAGACTTGCTGCCCTTAGTGAGGCAGTTCTCTAAGCAGCTGATGTCTCACTGCATTCCCAGCCCATCATCTGAGTGCTGAACATCTCTGGATGCTGTCTTCCCCTCTTATCTACCATTGCTCCTCGTTCTGACTTTGTCAGGAAAAATTTAACTTGCTTGAACGTTCTAGAGTGACTGAAATGTGATTTTAATTTATTTATTTATTTATTTATTGAAGGCAGGAACTATCTGGTCTTCAAATCCTCCCACCCAAATATCACTGGATTATTTGCTAATGAGAAATAATTACATCTCAATATTAAGTGACACAAGTTGTTGTTTACATACAATGTGAGAATCTAGCAAGATATCAGGCATATGTTCAGGGGGAATATGCATGAGAAGTGATTTCTCTTTTCAGAGCTGAGCCTTGCAATGGAAAATGACAGATACGCATGTTTATAGGCAGACTCCAGATCTGGTTGTATTTGCTTATCATTTCTCATGAAAGCAGATCCATGCAGCACAAGTACTAATACAGCATAAGCTGGAACATATGCTCCCCTCCGGCAGCTGTGGTGTGAATCCTAACACTCATGGGATGTTTCAGGTTTGTGACCAGCAAGAGAATTTATTCTGGTACGCTGGTACGCTGACATGAAAACTTTGATCTTTCCTATGGGTTGCTGAACAATCCATGGACTAATCCCAAATGGAGAAGGTGAAGTACAGCCCAGCTTTCAGTTTGTGTTGTTGGCAATCAACTGCTTTAGCAGCCATCTGGATCTAGCTGTCGCACTGCTTGCCCATGATGTTGCAAAAGTGCTGAAATATGAATGCTTATGTCATGCCATGGCTTTGAAGCGACCTGTAGAAATCACCGAATGCTTCAGTATTTCCTTCCAGGTCACTTCAAAGCTGTAGCTATCCAGTACCTTGCAGAAACTCCTTGAAAACCACATCTGTTTATTTCATATGCACAGGCGCTTTTTTAGTTGGATTGGATTATTATTAATTTGATCGTATATTTACAGTTCATCACCTCTCTAGTCAATGACTCCTTCCTGTGAGCTCTACTGGAGGATGCTTTTCCATCACAGTGAAATAAATATCTGATTTTACCCAATCACAGCATGCGAGGAGGGAATATTATTAAAACTCCCCTAAAAATGTATCCTGGGATGTAGATCTTATTAGTCAGTAAGATTTTAGTAAAAAGTACTTTGGTACTGATTTTTTCACTGAGACTAAATACAAAAATAAGTAAGTACAATGAAAACTAGGTTATATTTTTCCTACCTTTTTTACCTCTATCTTCTCTGATCAATTGATTTGTTGGTTGGACAGATGGATGGAGGGTGACTGTTCTTCGTACAAATACCTGCATTTGTAGTTGCTATATATATGGTCATCTTATCAGACAGCAAATCAGAACTGTAACTGCGCACCCAGCACAAACCACGGTGAGAGGACAACAGAGGAAAACGGTGTCCAAGAAACCCATTGGTTAAAATCTATTTGTTCAAGGTACTTGGTGAACAACTTGAAGTGAGATAGATTTCCAGAAGTTCATGAGTGATTCATTAAAACAAGGGAATTGAATCCAATGAGGCATTCATTCGTTGTAAATATTTCATCGTGCTCTAATGTATTTAGGAGTGATAATTAAAATATATTTCCTAGATTTATAACCAATACATCTGAGAAAAAGCTGACCTAGAAGCAGAATATGCCATTGATTCCAGAGACAGAGACTGGTGCTGAAATTGAATTGAATCTCTCAGTGATTTTAGATGCTGCCCTGAGTATTTTACAATTCTTGAATGACTCCAAGTCTTTCCACAGAGATGAGTTGCAAAAGCTCTCATCTGTTGGCTCCCAGAACAGCTATAGCCACAGTGAAGCAGAAGGAATAGAAATTCTGAATGTGGCATTCAGTATCAGAATGCTCTCAAAGGGAGGATGGGATTTGTCCAGCTTAAGTCTCTATCACCAGGCATGCCATGGCAGCAGGCAGGGCAGAGACACAGGAGGGGAGTAACTTGCATGGGATGGTGTCGTGTCACTTTAAGAGCCACAATTTGAACAGAAGTATTGTTTTTTGTATGGGTGACTGTTCCTCTTCATTTTTGAATTCAAGCTTTTTATTCTCAGATCACTATGGATGTCCCTTGTTTCTGTTACTGTGATGATCACCAAATTGTTGCAATGTCTGCTCTGCAGCGCATCGGCCATCATGAGGTTGTAATGCTATAAAGATGCCCAACTGTTTTGCCTGAATGCTTTCTGTGTGATCTTTGTTGTTCCATGGTTTCTCCGAACATTTATATCCTCCTTTAATTATGAATATGTCCATTCAGAAGGGACCCCAGAGCTGCTGGAGACCTCTGTGCTAGGGAATGCAACACTTTCATGGGCATGAGGCTGGTGCTGGTGAGAAGCCACCCGCTGAGGCTTCATGTTGGTGAGACTGGTGCTGAAAACATCTCAGTAAGCTTCTTGCTTCTCTGGAAAGTGTCCTGGGCTCCTACCTGCAAAATCTCTTGTAAAAGCCCCTAGCAAGGGACTGACTCATGCCAACAGCAGGACCTCACCCACATCCCCTTTCCATCCTGCTGAGATGGGAAACCTGGCCACTGAATGCACCATTTGCAAGGAGCAAGAGAGCAGAGGATGGAGCGCATTCCTAGAAGTGAAGCAGGAAATGAGCCACAGCTGTGAACCAGCTGACTGTAAAGGCCATTCATGTTCCATCTTGGTCTCGTGGATGCAGCCTGCACAGTGCCTGCAGTTTCAGTGGCTCAGCTTCACATTTGCACCTGCGTGAGATGAGCAGGACAACTTGCATTTTGCAGCTCCAGGGAGCAAAGATGATGCTTTCTGTATGGTAAGTGGAAAAAGATAGATTTAAATTAAATTAGATAGAATGTGAAAGATGATCCTACCTCTGTTCAAGTGGTTGGCACTGTACTAATAAGGAAACCTATGACACCAGATGTAAAAATAGCTGTTGTTTAATGAGCTAATCTGACTGGCCTCAAACAAAACCAGGGATATGCTGCACTTGCTGTATTTCTAATAAGGTAATTGTGTTGCTTTTTATCGATCTAGGAACGTTTAATCTTAGTTAAAGGGCACAGCCTGAGCAATTGGTGTGGAGGGATGCTGGGGAGAGACCAGCTCTGGCTTTGCAGGCAGGGTTTTGGGCTCCAACACTGTAATGCCTTTATAAATAACTACACGTGCATACGTCTCCTGTGCTAGGTACTGTGCTGCTTGACAGGATGAGGTAAGGGTTAGGACCAGGCTTCCTCAAGCTACCTCCATGTTCTAGCCTTACAGAATGCGTGCTGTAGGGGCAGAACATCTGCCTTTTCTGCCCTACTTGCAGTGTGATTCCCTTGCAGCATTTGTTTGCAAAACAGAAGTGAGTTTGGTTGGTTGGTTGGTTGATTGGTGGCGGTCAAGGTTACCAGGATCACTGAGAAGCTGTTTTTGCTCTCTAACACCAGGCTTTTTGCCAGGGTAAATTCATAAATCCTAGTGGAAGGGGTTTATGCACGCAGCAGTGAAAGTGAGAGAAATTTCAACCTGCTTTATGAGAAGTTGTGGTTTTGAATGTGGAAAAGAACAGGTGATGCTCTGAGTATCTGACAAGGCTCTGGCCTTTGTGCTTCTGAGCAGAGAGAGCCAGCAGGACAGGGCTGGTCTGGGGACACCAACAAAGCTTCCCTGCATGAAAGCACACAGTAATACTTTGGGTCTCTGCTTTTTCAAATTTCAACCAAATTGGTTGTGGAATTAGTTGAAGGGGGAGAGTGAGACAAGCCCTCTTGGGAAGCAAGGGGAAAAATGTGCTCTAAAACTTGAGCAATACATAAGAATGTGAAACTTGTGTTACATTCTTTTTCCTATTTCTTCTTTTTGCTAGCAAACAGGCAATAAAAATCTAGATCAGTTTAAAATGTTCCAATCTTGCTAAATTGATTTTAAAATCGATCAAATGGCACAACAGCCCCAAACTGGCCTAATGAAACCATTATAATCCTCATTTAAAAGACTCTGCTTTAACCAGCAAATTAGAAATCAGCTATGCCATCAGTTTTCATTAGTTTTCTAAGTTATGGTGCATCTCAGACAGAAGCAAATACAAGTTTAAGTGGAGTACCATTAATTAAGCTAAACCATCTCAGTCAGTGATTAAATTTACCTTTCAGCACACACGTATTGAGGCTGTGTCCCCAGCAGCAGCAGCCTCAGCTCCTTGGAGGGTTCACAGCTTGTTGGGCAGAGCTCAGTGTGCAAGCATATCTTAATGCACACACACACACACGTATATACATATATATATATATATAGTTCCCATTTTATTTGCTAGCTGGAAACATAAAGATGTAGCTTCCTGACTGACAGTGTAATGGGCAAGTATAAACAAACGCTCATGAGTTTCTACTCCAAACAAGTCCATGAAAGCTCTAAATGAAATCTGCTAACCTGGAGGTGAGCTCACCAGTGCTTGAGCTTTTCGTCAGCACAGAGCCAGTGTACTTCTGGCTATAGTAAAGACCAACTTGGACAAGAGGTTGGTTGTAAGAACTATTCAGGAAGCCATTCTTCTACAGCAAGGAAATCCTGTATTGGGCTATATGTGGTTCAGAGAAGCTGGGTCTGCCTGCAGGCTATCTGGTTCAGAGGTGTTCCACCCTGCTGACAGCTGCTGAGCAAAGGCGGAGGTGGTGAGAACATCCCACTTAATAAATAGAAAATACCTTAAGAAAGGACATGTAACAACAGTCCTACACACCCAAACTGCTTGATATCCACAGACATGCCCTGGAGGCCTGGGCTGCTCAGCCTAAGAAGGGACTTCTGTCCCAGGTAGGTGGTAAAAGCACCAGACTGACACTGGCACCTGTGCGTGCCTTCTGTCTTTCTGCTGCTGCTTCTCCCTCCCCAGATAGTGAGCTCCTTGTGTAGACTGCTTTTCCCACACCTCAGACAGGGCCTGTCATGCTGTAGCACTGACATCTCGGCTACACAGCTGTATGAAATACTGCTCGCTGTGGAAAACTTAATGGATGCTACATACCCAACACGTCTTTTTGCCTCCACAAATCTCCTCTGGAAGTATCACATGAATGATACGTACTGGGATGTCCATTTTTAGCTCAGTGTTGTATGTGATTAAATGTAACACCATTCCTTATTTAACAAACAGGATATCCTGGATATGAGGCATTCTGAAACAAGTGTTTAGATAATATTTATTTAAACAATGGGTGATTTAAACAATGGTAGTAAAAATCAGTGTTGTGCATTCTCTCTGGCTATGATGTTGAAGTCATGGTTATTCATGTACAACCTGTTATTTTTCTGGAGCATGCAATTGTAATAGGAAAAACCTTTTATTCTTTATTTTTATACAGAAGGTAAAAACAGAAAGATTATTGCTTAAGGGGAAAAAAAAAAAGAGCATCAACGTTATAACTTTCTTGCAAGCATATTTATTTTAATCAAACTAATGCGCTGTTACTTCTTTGGGAGAGGCAGAAAATGTATCTGACAGCCACCTCAGAAGTGAGTGCGTTGCATGGGGTCCATCTCCCACACAGCAGTGGGAGGCCAAGCAGAGGGGCAGCCTTGTTCCCAGGTTCAATCTGTTCTTGCTACCTGAAACAAGAGGAGCTTGTACTCCAGACAAGATAACATGGTTTGTTTACTTTCCTCTGTGATGAGCTGTAAAATGCAGACTGTTGATAGGATGTAATAACATGGATGAGCTGCTTCCATTGCAAAGCAGACAGTCCCAGTGGAGTAATTTTGGTAGGACTGGAACGATGGGTAATGAGAAATGACACTTCTTGCTATTCAGTAAGTGGAAGTAGTTTTGTGTTTGACCCCTTTATTTCTGGTACAGCAGCCAGAAATGCTGTTAGCCTGGGGGATTGGGGAGATGGAGTCACTCTTTAAATGGCAATTTCCAAGTAAGGTCTTGACAGCAAAACATCTGACATATTCAGTGTTTTGTCCAGAGAGCTGGCCTGTGCTCAGAGTGGGCTGAAGCAGCCTGGGTTCTGCAGACAGGCCACTGGCCATCCTTCACCAGCCCAGGCTCCACAGTTCATGCCTTGCTGCTGGCTGAAAGGTGAGAGAGGACAGGCTGGTAATTTAAACCATGGAGATAAAAAATCAAAATTGCAAGCTAACTCTGGTCCTGATTTTGGGGTCGTGGTTATTTGAGTACAACCTGCTACTTGGCATCTTATGTGAGCCTGCCACATCACTGCCTGGGAGACATACAGGTGTGTGCTGAGCCCCAGCTTGCGCTCCCCTGGAGTGGCTGCTGAAACACTGCTGTCAGACAACCCTGGCTCATGTCCCACCAGCTCAGGTGACAACTGGATTTCCTCCAGCCAGAGGACTTCTATGCATGGCTGCGGGGGACTGCAGCTTTCCCCGTGTGCAGGTCGTGCTGTGATACTGGCTGTGCTGCGGAGCCCCAGGCCTCAGCACAGCTCTGTTGCCTCCTGAAGATGTGATGAGCTGTACACTGTGCTTGGCAGGCACACAGCCACATCAGCCCTGTGTGAGGAGAGTAGAGGCTGAATCCAAAGCTGGTGTGCTGATAGCAGGACCTGAAGACATGTGAAATGTGCTGGCTTGGGGGTGCAAAGAAACAGAAGCCAGTAAGAATTGAAACTATGGGCCAATAGGTTGATATAGTTCAGTGGTGTTTTTCAATATAGTGTCTTAAAGGATGAGTTTCATACCAGCACAGATGTGCTTTCTGAACATTTTTGCTTTGGTTACTTTTGAAGTAATTCACTTTGCTTGGCCTTGGTTACCCACTTCGACTGCTCTGGGGGCAGCATTGTGGCTGCTCAGCTGAGTGCTTTCTGCAAAGCACAGCTTGATGCACTTGAAGTAATGGTTTGTTTCATATGAAATCACAAAAACAAACATTCGCACAGCCTGTCTCTTGTGCATAGCTCCTTCTTTTAACTCCTTTCTCTGGCTGCAGCCGCATTCTCAGTTTCCTGGGTTCAATCTCCTGCCTTCAAGCACTGCTCCTTTGCCTTCACAGGGCCTCTGGCAGCACTGTGCAAATGCAGCTGTGCTGCAGTTACGCAGCACTGATTCCATCACCTTTAGTGAAACCAGGACACAATGCTTATAGAGATGCTCCTTCAGCTTCAGTAAACAGCTCCTAAGTCCAGTAAATGCATACTGAACAGAGAAGGGCCACTGACGGGGCTCCCATCAGCACTGACATCAGGATTACCAACTTCTATTTATCACAGAAATCCAGCTTGCAGCACGTTCTGCTGTCTGGAACCAGAGCTAAGTGCCGCACGAACGGCCACAGCTGCCGTGTGTGTGCGGTGCTGCCACGGAGCAGCGCCGGGGCGGCCGCACCTCGAGGCTCCGCGCTCCCCTCGTGCAGCGACAACGTCGCGAAGGCAGAGCGGCGACACCGCGGCAGCCGTCATGCGTGAAAGGGCCCCTCGCGGCGCACAAGGAACTTCTTCGGGGTCCGGACGGCTCCTTGGCCGCCAAGGTGCGGGAACCACGACCCCCGCGGGGCGCCCCGTGCCGGCGGCTCCGAGGCCCGGCGGGAGGCGTTGGGCGGCGCCCTCCCCTCCCCGCCCCGCTCCGCTCGCCGCCGGCCGCCCCCGGCAGGACAACGCCCGGCGCGGCCCGCGGCATTTCCTCTGAGCTCACTGGGGCTGACGCGGCGCCGCTTCCCTCGGAAGAGGAAGGAGAGAGGGAGCCTCGCGGCGGCGGCCGGCTGACGGACGGGGGCCCCTCGCCCTCGGGCGGGCGGCGGCGCTGGGGGCGGCCGGGGCGGAGGAGAGGGCTGGCGGCGGCGGCGGGAGCCGGCATGGACCGAACTCCCGCCGCGCCATGGCCGCCCGCGTGCCGGAGCCGCGCGCCTTCTGGCCGCTGCTGACCTGCGCGTGCACCGCGCTGCTCTGCCTTTGCCAGGCCCTGGGGGGCCGCGCGGCGGCGGCGGCGGCGGAGGGCGAGGAAGAGGAGGGCGCGGCGGAGGCGGGCTCGGTGCCGCTGCTGAAGGGCTCGGCGCTGCTGCTGCTGGGCTGCCTGCTGGCCCGCTGCTGCGGCGCGGCGGGCGGCGGCCCGAGGCCCGGCGGGGGCTGGGGGCCCTCGGCGGCGCGGCGCGGCGCCCTGGAGGGCTTCCACGCGCGGCAGCTGCGGCTCTCGCCCCACGTGCTGGGGCACAGCAAGGCGCACGTCGGGCGCGTGGTGGCCGAGCTGGTGCGCGCCGCCAAGGCGCAGGGGCTGCAGCCCGGCCCGACGGCCCTCAGCCTGCGCGGGGACTTCGTGCGCGTCGGCAGCGCCTACGAGCAGCACAAGGTGCGCAGCCCCGACTGCTTCGACGTCCTGGTGCCGCTGCGCCTCCCGCCGCGCCTGCGGCCCGAGCCGGTCCGCGCCGCGCCGAGCGGAGCCTTCGTGTGCGGCGTGCGGGCGCCCGCGGGGGCCGGCTGGCCGCGCCGCTACCGGCCCTTCGTGGACGGCTTCTGCGCGGAGCCGCGGGGCCGCCGCCTGCTCTCCTCGGCGTTGGTGCTGCGCTGGTTCCAGGGCCACCTGCAGCGCTGCCTGGGCGCCGTGCGCTACCGGCTGCAGGAGCGCTGCCGCATCAGCCTGGCCGCCCGCCCCGGCCGCCCGCCCACGCTGCACATCCGGCCGTGCTCCGACTACGTCTGCTGCCACATCGCCATGGCCGTGCGCCTCATCCCCGCCATCCCGCTGGGCGACGCGCTCTACCTCACGGCGCTGCCCCCCCGACGCGCCGCCGGCCGGCGCGGCCCGCGAGGCGCTGTGGGGCCTCAACGCCTCGCGGCACGAGCAGCGGCTGCTGGCCTGGCTGAAGGAGCAGGCGCCGGCCTCGTCCTGCCACCTCAAGTGCCTGCAGCTCCTCAAGGGCCTGCGCGACCTCCGCGGGCAGAGCCTGGAGGAGCCCTTCTGCTCGCAGTGGAGCCGCGTGCTCTCGTCCTACGTGCTGAAGACGGCCCTCTTCTCGCTGATGCTGCACGGGCCGCTGGACGCCTGGGACGAGCGGTTCCTGGTGGAGCGGCTGGAGGACCTGGTGATGTACCTCAGGGACTGCCTGCGCAGGCAGACGCTGATGCATTTCTTCCTGGGCAACGCCAGCCTCCCCGAGGCCGTGGCGCTGCCCAGGTTCCTCAAGGAAGCCGCCCCGGTGAACTTGCTGGCCGCCTTCGACGGGCCCACGCTGGACCTGGCCGCCTTCCAGCTGCTGTACACCTGGAGCCAGGCGCCGCACCTCATCAGGACGTACGGCGCAGCCCGCTGCCCGCGGCCGCCTGCGTGCCGGCACGGCGCTGAGGAGCGGCGGGAGCCGCCCGAGGAGTGAGGGACCCAGTGCGCGCAGCTGCCCGCGATGGGACCTGCTGGGACGGTCTGTGGTTTTACCCCCGACCTGAGACAGCTGGAAACCGAAGGCTGAGACTTCGGGAAATGGCATAGCTTTTATTCTTAATGTCGTCGTGGCGGGTTGTTCGTGGGAGAATTGCGGAATTTCTGGGGAAGTGCCTTAGTAGGAAAGCATTACTTTGGGTCGGTTCAAACTGACAGTTCTGGAAATCTGTCTTAACTTGCCCTAGTGGCAAAAGTGACCTTTCCTGAGATGTGATTTTTAGGGTACAAAATCCACTTGGGATTTAAAAATCCTGTGAGCACAAACAAAACCTCTTACTGTGCCAAGGTGCTCTTAAAATGAGATGAGCATTTGAGCATAGGTGTTGGTCGCAGTATGAAATGCTCAGTGACATGCTGTAAATTTCCTGTGTGATGTAAAACATCGTCCTGAATGGAAATGTAATAAGCATCTTAAAGCAAAACTAGGAGCAGAAGTGCAACTTCTGATGATAGCATGAAGAATCTACTTGTGCATTTCTGTTTCAAATGAAGGTTATGCTGAAGGATTGAAACACAGAGAAAAAGAAACAAATAGCACTTTATTTTCACAAAGGCCTTAATTTTAGGATAATTGGCTGCACTAAATACTCACTGTGGAGAAGGCATTAGTATTTTATTAAAGGGATGATGTTTGAGTCATCCTCAGGAAAACCTTCCTTTTACAGAAATACTCTGGGTTCTTGTTTTTTAGATATGTGTTGCATATGATTTTCTCAGAACATGCTCTGACACAAGGATAACAACAACACAAACTTTCTGTTAGGTTTGGAACCAGGCTTCAACCAGTCCACGTCTCACTGATGTGTTCTGCCAGCTGCGTCCCTGTGCTTTCCAGGAGCGGTTTGGTGGCTTTTGGAGCTGCCACCATCTGTCTGCCTGTGGCACTGTTTTGACCAAATGACCTGATGGGATTTTTCTAGCGCTGAGCAAATTGTTATCTTACTGTGGGGAGGAGGAAGTAAAATATTTCAGGGTACTCAAAAATGGTTTAGCACTTATTCATGGTATGGTGAAGCAGCTGTGGCTTCTGATGTATTGTGAATGTAAGCATCAGCGAGGTAATTTCCACTTCTTATGGAAAGAGTGTGTGAGAGTACTTCACAAAGTTCTCACAGGGCTGAACAGGCAGCATTGAGCTGTTTGTTATGTTTCTCCCTTCGTCTTGGTTGTGAGGTTCAGCTTGAAGGAGTGCTCAGGCTGTCAGCCTCTGCCTGGTGTCCGTGGCTGTGGGATGATGTGTAGAGCTGTACTGCAGCCGGTACGGGACCCTCGTGTCTCCCAAGGTTTCAGCAAATGTAGAATTCCAAACCTTTAAGTTAAAATATCGAGTTACTGAATTACTGATGCTCAGGAAGTTGAACGTGTGCTTCATTACCACCATTTTGCATCCTAGATGAGCACTCTTAAATGGATGATAAATTATGAAATGTAACCCCTGGGATACTTCAGGATGACTTGAAATTACTAAGACACTCCTCCTCTCCCTGATGTACATACTGGTGTGCTTTATTCACAGCTCTATGCAACAAAGCACAAAACATTTGTAAGATCTACAAAGCTTTATACAAATCTATTTTTCTAAGTGGAAACACTCCCCAGGCAGATGTTTGCCTGCTTCTGTCTTTATTTTTTTAACTGCTCTTGCAGTCTTATTTTCAGGTAATTATAGACAAGGTCATACCCACAAGTTGGGTTATTTTTATATCTGAAGCACCGTGCTTCTTTCTAGAAATAAAAACAGTGTATTTAAAGGTAGTATTGATCAAATGTTCTTTGCACATAGTATTTAAGGCTAAGTAAGCTACCTTGGTTGTCTTTTTGTAGCAGACCATATGTACTATTTTTGCAGACTTGTGTTATTTGGTGTTTGAAATGAATGCAGGGCTGTGGTCAACACCATTGGATCTTCAAGGAGTGGATGAGCAATCTGGGGCATTGTGGCTGCCTGTACACCCAACAGAAACACTCCAGCTCTTTATTCTGGCATCACAGCCACTCCAGCTGACTGATGGTTTGTTCTCATCACCGTGCATCCCTCTCTCAGAAAAGTAATCCCTTCTGTGAAAGGGATGCATGGTTGGTGTGTGTTCTGTACTGGTGGAAGGCTGTAAGGGTGAGAACTTCGTTGTGGAAGTGTAAGTGAAGGAAAAAAATGGTTTCATTCAGGCAATTCTTGGCAAGGGGAGATGTTAGAGAGTAGGAGTGATTTAGGCAATGGAAGTTGGGCTGAGGGATGAATGAGAATGGTGGCAAGCTGTCAATGAAGATACACTGAGCTGAAGGATGTGAGGATGAGGCTGGAGGAGATCTGAAAGACAGACCTGGAGCAAGGGAAAAACAGTTTAACTGGGTGTTGTTTTGGCTGTATTTCCAAACAGGTTGAATCCATCTGGGATGAACAACTAGGCAAAAACTCACTTTACTAAGCCCCACATAGGCTGGTACTCAGTGTAAGTTCTTGCGCAGCGAGAAATTTTGAGTTTATGATGACTGGTGGCAGAAGATATTTGCTTTAGCCTTGCTTTGGGCAAGCTTTCCCAAAGCACTGTGTGTATGCTGTTGGACCAACTTGCAGCTCTGTTATGCACCTGAGACATTAAGTATATTTTCTTTATTTAATGTAGGGCAGGCATTCATGAATACGATTGGCAGAAGGAGCTGATGAAAGTTGGCTTCTGTTAGAACCACGACAGCTGTAGTAGTGGCTATAGTGTCTTGGTGCTCTCTCAAAGCCCTGTCTGAAAGGAGGAATGCATGGAACTGACCTGCGGGAATCCCTCCTTCCAGCAAGCAGTGCTGCAGTCACACAGCAGTGTTCTCAGCATGTATGTGCTGTGCATTATGGTCAGAACTGTGCTGTAAGTTCAGCGTGGCATCCTCTGTGTGTGTGTAAGCTGAAATGAAAATGCAGAAGAAAGAGCATGTGACTTAGCACTAATGTGGGCTCTTGGTTCTCTTTATCTGCAAGCTAATTTTACTGAGATTTTGTGCAAATGAGATCATTTTTATTGAACACTGAGGAGTTGCATTTGTAAAAGAATAAGTTTATTTACCAGAATGCATACATGTGACTTCTTTTTGTATTGAAAAATCCTATGTATTTTGCAAGGGCATCATTTCTTACCTGACTAAATGTTTCAGAAACATTCCTCCTCTTTTAATTTGAATCTACAGAGTAATGTAAATTTTACATGTCTATGCAATGGACGTTTTTGGTACAACTATTTTTTGCTGGTTAATAATTAGACCAAAGATTAAAGTGTTCAGCTGCTATTTTTTTTTTCCAAAAAGTGTTAATAGGCTCAAAATGTCCATTTTAAGGCATTCTTTTCCTATTTAATACCAAATTACGTTTGCACTTTTGTTGTTTCCATGAAGTTGGTGTTCTTATTTTAATATTTCACCGTAGTAATAAACAGCTGTTGTTACACATCTGTGCCTTGAGAGTTAAATCCCTTCTTGTTGTTGTTCTTCTGTTTAGTAAAAGCAGCCTGCAACCACAGAGGTTTCTGTGAAGGTTTATGTGCTCTTTAGGAGGAGACTACTGCAGCAGCAAAGCCATGTTGAACCAGGAAGTCCACGCCTTGGAGCTGTGCAGAGATATGGGAAGAGAACCAGGAGTGCTGCGTGTGGCTGGCACAGACAGTGGTGGTGTGGAGCTCTGAAATGGACCACGTTGGTTTGTGGCCGTGTTGCTCTGAGTTTAGGGAGGCAGTGGTTCTTGTTTCTCTGATTCCCATTTCAGGTTGCTGCACAAAATGTGCTTTTTCTGGTGCTTAATGATGAGCTAGGACTTCATTTCACAGCATCCCTATGAGCCTTTCAGTTCCAAAGCTCGCAAGTTGCACTTTATCAAATATGGAAAAACTTGCACTGAAGCCAGCAGGAGCTGTGTGAATGGACCAGCAAGTTACCTGTCCTTTGCTGCTCTTAGGTAAGATGCCAAAATTACATATTTGTAGTTTGTGCTAATGCTCCCTATTAAAGAATGAAATAGTAGCAAGATCTCCACTTTTTTAATCATTACATTAAAGCTGTGCTGAAAGTAAAGAGATCTCCAGATCTTTGTGCGCCTGCCTCCTGCCTTGCTGACAGTAGCTTCTCTAGGAGGGGCAGCAAGAATTGTAGAGAGTTCTGAGAATGTCCGGATAATGGGCGTCTCACTTGTAAAGATTTAAAAACTAACAGTTTTTACTGTCAACACTCAGTCACCCAACTCAATGCCTGGGAAGTACATTTAGATCTTTACTCTTTAATAAAAATGATCTCATATGAATGTCTTCCTTTAGAAGCAGTAACAACTCACTTCTCTGCAGTATTTCTCTGCTTGAACCCTGAGTTTCCATTAAGCAGAAAATCATCAAAGAAACACAGGAGTTCCTTTTCATGATGGTTATTAACCAAGACCTGGCCTAAGGACTTGCATGTGTGGTGTTCAAAGGAAAAACTGTTTGCATCCAACTCACTGGATAGATTGTTCAAAATCTTTCCACTCCTGTGCAAATACCTCCCTTGTAATGCAGCCAAGGTCAGTCATGAGCTGCTGATTAAGTACTGCTAATGCAAGTTAAAGCTGCCTGGAGGGGAAGGACTCTCGTGCATGCATATGATTTTCACAGGGCTGCAAAGGAGTTCAGGTAGGATAAACATGCTTTACAAGGCTGTTTTATTTCCCATGTCAACTCTTCAAATATCTGCCTGTTTCATTTTCTCTGAGGTAAGTGCAATTCTGACTGATAACTAATTGGGGGAGCTGGCAGGAAAGCAGCCAGTCCCATTGCACAGTGCTGATCACATGGAGGAGGTGGCCACCGACCAAGGTCAAGGATCATGCACCCTGTGGGCGTGTGGGCTCACCTTTGGTGCTCTCTGGTGCTCTCCTTGTGGGTCTGGGGAGCTCAGCACACTGAATTCAGCAGGCTGTGGGGCTGCCTGTAGACAGAGCTGCCTTTACCATGTTTTCCCATCTTGCACTTCTCAAAGGCACAGTGTGGCTGATAGGCTGCCTCTGCTCCTGTGTGTGTCTACAGGGCCTTTTATTAAAGCTGTAGCCAAGAGCTGGCATATTTGCAACCGCTTTACAAGAGAATCAGTGTCATATTATTAAATCAGCAGTAGAGCTATAGATAACATATGCTCTGTATCTGCACAACAGTCTGCTAGTACTCAAATAATGATGTACGTGCCAAACTCCAAAAGGTTGTTACAAATGCGTATGTATCAAATGTCATCGTGTAGAAGTTTTCTGCATTAAGGAAGCCTTATTTTTTCCATTTACAGGACAGCAATACTGATTCAGAGCCTTGGAAAATTTCTGTGTACTCAAGTTACAGGTCTGCATTTCTTGAAACCCCTGGGTGTTTTTTTTCCCCTAAAACCAGGACCGAAGCTGTGTACAGAACAGTTGGTTCTGTGGCTTGGGCTGGGCGTGATAAGGGCTTGGAAGAGTTGTGATGGTAGTAATAGTCCTCTACAGTTTTCTTTCCCTCCTACAAAGAGTTCACACCATAATTAAAGAGATGGGAGGTAAGGAGTCGAGAAGACGGTTACAATGTGGGATAGCTGATTTTAAAAGACAAGCACCAGTGGAAATGCAGGCCCTCCAGCCAGGCTCACGCTCGCTGAGCGGTGCTGCGGCGTTTCCTGGTTCCTGCTGGCACGGAGAGGCAGCAGCCACGCTTTGTGTGAGCCGTGCGGGAGCGGAGCTGCAGAGGAAGTGACTCATCCCTCTGCTGTGTGCGGCTCTGTGCTGTGCAGCGATACACCATTGGGCTTCTTGGAAACAGCCTGCAGGCCAGCACTGGGGCAGCGAGGCAACAGAGGCGCCTTACGGAGCCTCGCTTGGTATCTCTGCGCCGGGCCGGCCCGGCTGCTGCAGGGCAGCGAGTCCTGGAGCGCTGTGCTGTGCTTGGGGAGAGTGGGCTGCTGCTGCTGCTGGCTGTAGGGAGTGCGTCAGTGTGGCTTTGGAACGGCTTGGTTTGTCTCGTACTGCTGGAGGCTTGGTTAAGTGTGATTGAAAAAGGAGAAATTCGCTCATCATAAGGATTCTGAATCATGGGCACTTCTCCAAAGAGTGTTTCTGTTCAGGGTTTAAGGTGCTTTCCCAGAAGCTGTCAGAACTCACCAGCCCTCCGGGCCCTGCCAGAGCCAATGAAAAGGGCCAAATGTTAAAAAAAATAAAAATAAGTGGAGGGGAGTTGAGGGAAACGCAGCACCATCAGAGGCTCCAGGAAGCCTATGAGCCCCTATCCCAGGAAGCCTATGAGCCCCTATCCCCTTTTATGTCAGTGTGGTCTTTTCCAGAGTGCTGTGAGCATGTGGGGAAGCTCTGGTTAAGGCAGTTGGGAGGCACGGCACTATGCAGTACAGCCTGGTGCTGACAGTGTTGGTCTCTGTGTCTTCTCAGTGCTGCCCTTGTAGGGGGTGACCAATTAAAGTGGATTGGCCTTAGCTGTAACATCTGCTGTGAGGAGGCAGCGGTTCTTGGTGGAGATTTGGCAAATCGCATACAGTCAGTTTTCAAATCCTGCAGGAGCTTAACTCGTTTAGGAACAAAGCGAGTCTCAGGCAGAGCTCTTGTATCTGCCAAAGGATGATGCTGAGTTTTTTCTTTTTATCTCTTTGCTTGTGTGTGTAACAGTGCTTGAAGCTCTTCTCTTGAAAACCCGCAGCGTTTACAGGGGCACATGGGGCACATAATGTGCTTTCAACGCTCAAATAATTCTTCAAGGAAGATCGTTAAAGTCTTCCAAAACGATCCCTTTGTTAAGAGGCAATTAAGGGCTAATTAAAATGAGTTGCTCTGGGATGAAATTAGTATCCAACGTGGAGTGACAACAGAATCACCCACATAGAAGGGCTGGGGGCAGATGGGGAATAAAGAGCAGGGCAGGAGGAAGCAGGGGCAGCTCTGCAGCCGTGGCAGCTCACGGCCGCCAGCAGAGAGATCTGCCTTGCTGGAAGAAGTGGTAACATTGCCGAAAGCTGGCTGGGATTGGCACAAACCTCTTTGCACAGCGTGTCAGGGCTTGGCCTTCTGAGGAGGAAGGTCCTGATCTGAGCTCTGTTCTCTGCTTTGCACGGTGTCCTGGTACGGGTGCTGCTCCCAGCCTGGTGGTGGGGGGATGTGTTCCCCAACGCCTGGGGAAGGGCTGTGCCAACACCAGGTTCTTTTTGGCCGATACCAGTTTTTTACTAGATATGAGATTTTCACATCAAACATCTCTGGGAGCCCCGCAGTTTGAGTATTTATTGGGTCACGGCCGGAGTATCTACTTGTGCTCAATATGTGCGAGCATAGAGCTATTTTATTTGAACAAAACCTCTTCATCTCGGTGGTTAGCAAACAGAGTTGCCCTGGGCTTTCTCCTGCTCCCTACCCCTGCCCCACCGTCTGCAAGCTGAGGGACTGCTCTGGTGCCAGCACACACACGGGCAGCAGAGCAGTGCTATGCTGGGAGTGTGCAGATGGCAGAGAGTAACTGTGGGCGGATAGAACTGCTCTGACTGAAAGCAGGCTCTGTGTGTATGGCAGCATGTGTGTCCCGGCTGCTCTGGCACGTTTGCTCCTTGAGAGTGGCCAGAGCTTGTTCTCAGCAGATTTCCCACCCCCGTGATGGGTCGGAACCTGCAGGGGAGGCAGCAGAAAAACAGCTCCCTTCTTCCAGCGTGGCATTTTCATAACCTTCAATGGCATCCCGGAGGAGCGGAGGCAGGATGGTGGCCGTGCTCTGCCTGCAGCCGCTCTGCTTCTCCCACTGGGGAAATCCAGGGTGAGGTAATGCTGTTTTCCTCCCTTCTTGGAATCCACTGCGCTGATCTCCAGTACAACACCATACGGTCAGACCCCAACAGCAAGGATGAATTTCCCCACCTGATTTTTTGCAGCTCCTGCAGACTCTTGCACATGAGGTTGGCTCATCTGATGATGAAGACAGATTTGCCTTCAAAGCACGGGCCCACCAGGTTTAGGTCTATTGTGTGATGCTGTATTTGTGCATTTGCTTAATGAGATGGGGAAACCACACAGAATGGTCTCTGCTGGTGTGATGGCATGATGGTAAAAAGAGGCTTTTGCAGTAAAATCCATCCTGCCCTTTTGAACCTGTTGAAATGTGGAACGGACATGTGTGCATTTGTGCAGATGATGATTTGGTGTTTGCAAGTCAGTGATCATCAGCCCATCTCTGTGGCTCTTCCTTCACGGCTCAGAAGCTGGTTTCATTGCTGTTGATTTTGCGAAGCCCTTAAGCAATCTCTCCCCTCCTGTTCTGGTCATTTGCTTCACATCTTAAGAGCTGTTCTCTTAGCAGCCCTGTTTAAGTGCTTTGGGATGACTTTTGCTACATTTTACAGCTGCACTGCCCCAGGGCTCTGGTAGAAGCCTTGCTGATTGAGTTGAAGGAACCGTGTTGGATTACATCTGTTTCTGTGCTAACTTACGTCCCTAGGCTGGAAAGCAAAAAGCAGCAGATGCCAATTTGCTCGTATGTATAGGAAAGAAACATTTTAAGATGAGACTTACTACTGTGAATCAGTGAAGGTGTGAAGCAGTTATTTGAAAAACTTAGAGGGGATGAAACTGTTCCAAAATAATTCCTCCTTGAGTCTGTAGTGTACCAGCATCTCAGGACTTGTCTTACAGTTTTAACTTTGAGTCCCAGAGAGACGGCCTTGAGTGCACATGAGGCCGAGTTTGCCTTATTTCATAAAATTACACACCCTGACCTTTGTGGAAGATCCTGTCTCACTTTGAAGGTTGGAGTTACCACGGGTATCTTTATTTGTGAAGCTGTGTCACTGCACAGGGCTGGGTCTGGCGCTGCTCAGCTCCACACAGGGCTGTGCCGTGTCCTGTCTGCACACAGCCTGGGGATGCTGCGCAGCCTTGGAGGGCTGCTGGTGCTCAGTGCTCCACCATGAGGGTTAAACAAACATGATTTAGAATTCTTCTGTAAAAACAGAGCTCACTTCCTTAGGAATTTGCTTCAGAGAGGACTGTGAGATATTCTCCCTCTAAGGATTTATATTACAAAAATAGCACGGTCCTGTATCTGCAAACAGAAATGTGAGCCTGGAGAAGAACTCCAGCAGCCGTACGGCTTGGGTGAGCCCATTGTAAACAGAATGAATTGCAGCAGTGACTGCAAAAACAAACTTCCTTTAAATACAATGTTCCCTCCTCAGAATTCTGAAAATACCCGGGCTTTTTCCGGCACTGTTTCCAAGCTGCTTTGGTCTAACCATGAGGAGCAGCTTCCAGAGCAGAGCAGCCCCAGCAGCGCTCTGCCTTCCCAATGGGCCGTGGCTGTGCGAGCAGCAGCGATCCCACAGGCAGGGCCATGCCCATGGCTGAAGGACACAGCCCCGGAGTCCCATTGGCACTGTGACTTAGGCTGTCTGCCTTCCGAGCTGCCAGCTGATTGCACTTGATGTGAGCCCGGTGACTACAGCGGCAGCAAATAAACACTGCAGAAGCTACAGGGGTTGTTTCTGCACGTGGTCAGCGTGTTGGGGCCAAACAGGACTGAACGTGGCGGTGGCAGCTCCTTGTAAGCGGGAGCTCGGATTCGAGGGCTGGATCAAACAGTACGTGCTGCTGCTTCCTCAGAGGCTGCGTGCCCTTTGGCTGTGTTTTTTTAATCTCTTTTTACTATAGAAATAGCTCGAGGAGATTATGCTGCGTCATTCGGTTCCCTGCCAGGGTGTATTTTAGTTGAAGGCAAATGAGAAAATGTGTGAGTGCAGGAGAGTGGCTGTAACTTCCATGGCATAAGCAAGGACGTTACAAATTACGTGAGGCAGGGAGGATCTGAGCACTGCAGATCAAATTCAGCTACTTTGTCTGGAGACATAAGAAAAGAGAAAAATGTGCTTTTGCCATTATTGCCACTTAGGGAGCTGCCAGGTGGCTGGGTAACGACCTGGTGCTGCAGAAATGCAGAATCAGCAGAGGCTGCTTGCAAAGGAAACCCATGGAGTGCTGTGAGTGCACAGCAGCACCAGGAGCTGCAGGTGGGGAGACGGGGAGCGGATTTCCGCTGCCTTGGGAGGGATGATGCTGAGGGGAAACAGAGCTCATCCTGCAGTCATGAGGGTGTTGGGGCTTCTGTGGACTGCCAACAGTGGTGGGAAGCAGGAGCCACCACAGCTTGCCATTCATACACACATCTGGAGATAAGGGGCTTGTTTTAGGCAGGGTAGGAGCTGGCATGGCAGAGGGCTCCTTTAGTGGCAGAACTTGACATAGGAACAGCAAAGACACTGCATCTTATCTGGCACCAACACTTTCTCCTCACTTGCCCCTTGCAGCAGAAAGCACTGTCGGTTGCTTTGGAAGGATTCAAATGAAAATCCTTTGAAGCAGCCATCAGACTTCCTTCCTTTCCTTTCTCTGCTTTGTCAGCGATGCTCTTCTCTGCTAACTTAATGGCATGAAGCAGCCCAGTGTCTGCCTAGGTGGGTGGATAGGTGCACACAGGGCACTCGGAATGCCATCAGCCCTGATTTCAGTTTGTCACAGGAGCTGCAGAACTGATTTGCTGTATTGGAGGGAGATTTTGCTGCTTGCCGAGCTGGTTGAAGTGATTCAATTGCATCCTCAGGATATATAGCTAATGCTAAACCCAATATGTATTAGTACATGCTAGAAGAGAAATCTATAATAAAAGCCATATCCTGCAATCATGGTGTTAATTACATTGTTTTCTGTGTTGAAATGCTGCATTTGTATGCCTTGCCATCTGCATCGCAACCACTGCATGTGGGAAGCATGGAATGTGTCTTATCAGACACAGGGCGCACAGCAGAGGACATCCAAAGGTTATGTTGTCATCATGTCAAATGGGGCTGTTTATTCCGACTGCTGGAGAAGCAGAGCTTAATCAGAGCATCAGCCATATGCAGATCTGAAATTAGATTTTACAATAACCACCTGTCTGCTGGTTTGAATCCATCATATCCTTTGGGTTAGAGCTGTATTTGCCCAGTGAGTGCATTTGCTGAGAGAATGTAATCTGAAAGCCTTCATGCAGCAGCGTATCAGTGCCAGATGCATGTATATGTATGAGTGTGTGATGGGGCACAGCTGCCTGACGGCTCTGTGCTACGGGCTGCTGCTAATGGGGCTGAGGTCAATCCCTGCAGCAGCCAGCAGCGCTGCTTAAACCTCACATCAACTTCATTCTGCCGCTCTCCTTTTTGGGTTTACGATGCTCACGTGCTCAGCCAAAGGGCCTTCTGCCTTGGAAGGAAGAGGAGCACTGAGCGTGGTGTGCCACAGTGACAGAGGATGGACACAGCACCAGTTTTTCCTCTCCTGAACATTTCTAAGAGTATGAACAAACGCCCATGCTCATATATTCATATAGTGAAGCGTGTCACAGGTGTGACTCACGGCATTATAGCTTTAACGAGTCAAAAATCTGTGTTAAAGTTTGAGCCCCTCTCTGTTATGTTGCAATGTGAACAACAGCCATGTGTTGGTTTCCTGTGAGCTGCATTAGGGTGGTGGTGAGTCAGGATGAAAAGAGCAACGATATTCAGGGTAAGGGCTGACATTTGGAATGCTGGCACTCAGAAAGAGGCTGCGGGATTCAAAAGAATTCAAGAGCAAAAATTGACAAACAGCTTGTGCCATGGTTTAATCGTGCTCAAAACTGCCTGAAACAAAGCGTTACAGATTTTGCCTTGCTTATCTCCGCTGCAGTCGTTGTTCTTCTGAAGCGGGAGCTGCTCTCCCTGGGGAAAACGAGAATGTTATTTTCTTAACTGGGGGTAAGGCTCTTCCCACGGCAACCAGCAGGAGGTTGCCATTGAATCCAGTGAGAACTCAGCTGGGCCATACATGTGCTCAGTGACCAGAGAGCCTCTCAGCGGGACGTGAGCTCACCTCTCCCCAGGACATCACAGCTCCATCAGTGGGAGCTGCAGCTGTGCACGGGGATCCGGTGCTGGGAAGGTGCTGGGAGGCAGCCATGGAGCTTCCCACAGGCAGCGGGCAGAGCCTTCGCTTACATCAGTGCAGAGAGGAGCTGCAGCCTGTGGTACTGAAATGGTGCTCAGCAGGAACAGCCTCAAACCTGCACCTTTCCAGAGCTCTCCTTTTGCAGAAGTTTGATCTTGGAACAGGCTGCCTTCCCACTGGAGTGCCCTTGAAATACTGCCCGGGTCAAAGCACCGCTCAGCGGGGTTGTCCCTGCTCTGTCCCATCCCAGGTCCCATTTCTGGTCCCATCACTCAGCACACAGGGCATAGAACCCAGGTGCGTGGTGCTCAGAGCTCCGTGCCACCAGCTCGTTCCTCATCACCCGGGAAGACACAAGGATGCACTTTATCTCTGTACGTTGCACACGTCTTATCCCCGTGCACGTAAGCTCCCGAAACAACGCACAGCTCAGGTGTGTTCGCAGCCTCCTCTCACAGCGAGCTGCCCCGAGGCGGCTCAGGTACAAAAGCCGCTTTGCCCGGCGAGCCCGCCCCGGCCCAGCTCCGTACCGACGCGCTTCCACCACCCCCTCCCGGCGGCGCCGAGCCGCGCCGCGCCGCTCCCCGGGTACCGGCGAGGGGTTCCGCCGCTGAATTTCCGCGCCGGGCCCTCTGGAGGTCAGTGTTCGCCCGCGCTGCAGCGGACCTGTTGCACCGCGCCCGGACCGGGCAGCGCCCGCTGCTCGCCGCCTCCGCGGCCCCCGGCGGTCCGGGCTCCCGACGAGCCCTGCGGGCGCTGCCGGTGCCGGTGGGTGCGGGGCGCGGCGGCACCCCCCGCCCTGACGGCGCCCCCGGCCTCGCCGTAAGCCGCCCCCTCCCCTGCTCTCCCTCCCCTTTCTTCTTTCCCCGCCCGGGGCGGTGCCGTGCCGTGCCGAGCCGCGGGGTGTAGCGCGGCGCAGCGGCCGCGGGCGCGGCGGAGCCCCGCGGAAGATGGCGTACATCCAGGTGGGTGCGGAGCGGCGGCGCTGCGGGATGGGAGGGCGTCCCGCCGGGGCTCGGGGGCGATTCGGGGCGCCGCGCGGAGCCGGGCGGGCGGTGCTGCCCTGCGCGGTTTGGGCGCACAACTTCGGGGTAACTTCTGGGGCGGGGGGCGGGCGAACGCGGGCCGTGCCCACACGGGGACTTCTCGCCGCGGGCGAAACGCGGCTGCCGAGCCCCGGGCAGCCCGGGAAGGCGGTGACCTCAGCGGCCCCTCCGGCCTGGGCGCATCCTCGGCCGCGGGCAGCCCGAGCCGTCGGCGTGATGGATGGGAACCCCCGGCAGTGCGGGGCCGAATTCATTTCGGGTTATTTTAAAATCCCCAGCGCTTTTCTCTCCGGCTCTGCGGTTTCCAGCTGCTTGTTTTTCTAGCTCTGTAGGCTGCAGCCCAATTTTCAGATAAAACCGAGCAGAACGGCTCCAGCTGGACGAGGCGTCCGGGAGCTCTACGGGAACCGCCGCTCTCAGCGCCGTCCGTGCCCGCTCTCCCCGACCCCGCGGCTCCGTCCTCCCGGCTTCCCCCGACCCGGGGGTGCGGCGAGGGCTTCGGAGGAGCGCGGCTCCCGACGGGGCGGGCTGGGGGCCGCCGTGCGCAGCCGGCCCCGCGCGGAGCCCCGCGTGCCGGGATGTGCAGCGGGGCCGCGGCTGCCCCACGCGGATCCAGTCGGTGTCGACGGGGGGCACGGCGCTGCCCCGGGGACGTGGTTTCGGCGCTGGGGCCGTGCGAAGCTGTGGGGGCGCCGCGGCGCTGCAGAGAGGGGCAGAATGAGATTGCTGGGCACTGGGGGCACGGCACGGGGATACCGGGGACAATAAGGGCGCCTGGCTGGGAGTCCTCGCTGCCCGTTGCACCTTTCTGCAAACCTCTGCCCCTTCCAGTGCCCACCTCCACCTCTGTGAGCCAGGTGGATGCGCACAGCTGCTCCTGTTTGCTTTCCTTTCATGGCTCCCTGCCTTTATATCCTCTGTGGCACTGGTGACTTGTTTGCCTGTTCTGTGCTGTAACACTGAGCCCTTGTTACTGCTGAACCTCCCCCGGCGGAGCACTCTGGGCGATTGCAGCACTGCTGTTGAGCTCTGTGCAATCCTCGTGCTGCGCTGCTCGCTGGCACGTGGCAGTGCTCTCCCATAGCCCATGGCTGTGCCATTCATGGCTGTGTGCACTAAGCTGTCCCCATGTACCTGCAGCCATTCCGAAGTACCACTTCTTTTGCCCAGCGCGTGCTGCAGTGTTTGAGTGCATGGCACAAATCCAGTGCATTATTTTTAGAGCAGTTTAAATATCCTTGCAACAGCTTTGCTGAACCATTGTCACTTTGACTGCAACTTTGCATTAATAAGGAGTGACAAAGCCCCATGAAACCTCTCAGGATCTCCTTAACCAGTTGGTCCATGGGTATCTAACCACCATCTTGTCACATTGCACTGCAGCATTTTCAGCCTCTTAATTTCTGTTGTAAATGAGCCGTGGCCTTCTCACCAAGTGCTGGTTCTGGAGAAGTTCAGATGGAGTAAAACACAGCTCACAGGAGTATTTTTGGAACAAGATTCCACTGCTAAATCGTGGCTTCTTTGTAGAAGGCTATCTTTGTGTTGTCCATGAAAGTAAAGACAGAAACTGATTTGTGCAGGTGGAAGGGCAGTGAAGAGGCATTTTGTTGCTTCTGTCTTAGGGACCCCCTTTGCAAAGGGAAAGCTGGGACAATTAGGACACTCAGTCATTAGCAGGGTAGGAAGGGCATTTCAGCAGGCACCTGGAATGCTGCTGTGTGGTTAGAAATGAAGAAAGGTGTGTAAAGTGTTGCAAGGTGGGCTGTGTGATTTGAGTAGTGGCTTGCCATCAGTTCTCCCTTTGCTGTATACTTTCTGCACCTTCAGGAAGGACTGCAGTACAAATGTCTGAGCTGGGTGCATGCTGCAGGCTTGGGGCACTCAGCTCTGTGCTTTTAACCTCTGAGTCAGGAAGAGGCTGAACGAAAAGATGTGACTATTGCTACAAATGCTGCTTTTGCCAGGTTGGTGTTGGAGCTCTGTTCACATGGGCAGATTCTGGACACACACCTTTCCCAACTGCAGTGTTTGGATGTGATTTGCTGTCTGCTGCCATTGGAGACAGCTGTAAGGAAAGCAAGGTGGTCACACATGGTACCCCATAGCAAGGGGCAAGGAGCAGGACTGTTGTGCTGTGGGACAGGTTGGGGTTTCACTCCTCAGCAAGCTGCTGGGAAAGGGCTGGAAGCAGCAGCCAGCACCAGGCCAGGGCTCTTCTGTGGGGAATTGGTTGTTTTGCAGGATTTCAGCTCATTCCAGGCTGGGACATGTCATGGCAGAAAATGTGAAGTAGTTTGAGCATGGCTAACCTGTTTTTGTCTCTTTCGTTTTGTTCTCCTTTGCTTCATCCTGGATGTCTAAAAGGACAGTTGGAACCAATAAATGAGGTGAGTTAATCTGATGATTCACTCTTTGTCTCCTCGCTCCATCCTAAGGGGATTGTCTCGTATTTTCTGACTCTTTACTGATGTCCTAGATATAAGTAACACACCGCATTCTAGGCTGATGATTTTTTTTCCCAATGCCCAGTGTTTGTTTATGGAAAACCTGTTTTAGTGGAGCAAAGCCAGGTGTTCCCATGAGGCTTTCTCTGCAGATGTGTTCTAAGAGAAAAGCCCTCGGCGTGGTGTGATAGCACCCTTGTACCAAGTGATTTGGTGGGATATCTGTGGAGAAATGCTCATGTGCTGCATGTCTGCAGCGTCTTATGGACCTTCCAAGCTTACATACAATTGTGGAGTGGTTTGGCTCCTACTCAACTCTGGAGGTGTGCTGTGCTCTCACAGCTCTCTCTCCCCATGGCCATGGAGTGATGACGTTCTCTAGCAATGCTCCAGCAGGCTGCTTGCTGCAGGATGGGACATGGCTCAGTTTGGGCTTTCTGGTGCAGGCATTCTATGCTCCCTGCAGTAGGCTGGGTTTGCACAAAGTTAATCATCCTAGCAGAGGGAGGCATGCGGACAGAACGGGTTCACTAATCCATTTTAGTGGCAAATTTGTTGTGCTGTAATGCCATATGTGAATGGATTGTGTGGCTATTACATGCTGAGATATCTATGGGGATGAAAAGTATTCATGTTGCTGTGTTAAGGTTTTCAAATCAAATAGACCTTGCAGAATTAAGTTGGAGCTTTCACTTACCTTCTGGTTTTCATTCCTTCCATTGTATGTTTGCTGATCAGTTTGTTGATGTGCATGAAATAAGCATGTTTCCACTCCAGCATGTTGTTACGCGGTAGTGTTTTGTAAATCACCCTCTTGCCAACATGCGTAATGGTACATTGCTACCAGAGGAGAAGTACCTGCAGTGAATGCTTATTTTCCTGCCTTGCTATGGCATCAGTGAAGTTGGGCCGGTAACCACGCAGCACTTGTCTTTTTGATGTAGATGGAATAAATGTAGTTCTTAATGTGCTGTTGCAGAAACACATACATGCAGCTGAATGTTATTTCTCAATAGCTATTGATGGGTTGTAATCTTGTACTTTGGTTTCCAATGGCTTCAGGGTCTGCTCGCTAGAATCTCGGATCTCTTGCTGTGCCGGTGGACTTGTAGAAATTGTTGTCAGAAGTGTTTCGACTGTAGCTGTTGTCAAACAAATGAAGATGAAGTTGAAATCCTGGGACCTTTTCCTGCTCAGACTCCAGCCTGGCTGTAAGTTTAGCTGCACAATTTCAAAGCACTAATGGAAGAGTAGGGCTGTTCAGCTGCGATGGGAGTATTAATATGAAAAGGTGAGAGGGGCTCAGGGTTTGGAGGATGCCATACACGAAGGAAGGATCTGCTGGTGAGGGTGGGAAAGTAGGTGGCTCACTGGTAAGGAGAACCAGCAGCACTGTTAGCTCAGATAGTACAGGGAGTCTTGGTAAAGCACCTTCTGGTAGGTAGGTCAGAAGTTACCTTGTAAGCTGGCATGGAAGCTGATTTGCTGGTTTAGCAGTAAGGACACTTCTCATCCAAAGTCCCATTTTCTCTACAGACAGACCAGACCTTTGAGCACTTTTCATCAGCATTTCAGCTTAGTGAATTTGTTCTGGAAAAAATTCTTATCTTGGCATTAATACTGTTACAATCTAGGAAGGTGAAAGGCACACCTTGTATGTGTTCTGACGAGAAATCCATCCACAGTTTCATTTTGCAGGGCTTGAACTCCTGTATCATCTTAGTCCTTTTCAAGACTTCCTTTCAAATCAGCAAAGAACAAGAGTGACAACAGCAGGTTTCACCTTTTGAAAATCTTGTACAAAGACAGACAGTGATGTCTTCCCTTTTTCACTCTCTCTCCTTTGGGATCCAGAGAGGTGACTGTGGAGGTATTGCTGATAACGCTGAGCTGGGTTGTCTTCTGTGCTCAAAAGCTGTGGCACAGGAGGTGCTCATTTGGCACATCCCATGATGCTGTGATGCTGGTGGGCACCGTGATGCTCAGCTAATGTTATCAACTGCTGTGAGTACCTGCTGCTGTTTTGTTAGGTCCAAAAGGTCTGTGTACTGTTGCTGCATGAAATAAGTTGTGTTAAACCCATGTTTAAATCATGGTCTTCTCTATGTACTTTTTTGAATCATGGTAGAATAGGATGGTAATTAATACCGAAGCAATAGAAGTAGAAATGTTTGAGATGTGTTAGAGTGATTTTTGAATGTTGAACATCATGTTTAAGTGTCAGATATAGATCCAGAAGTTGGCTCATCTGCAATTAATGTGAAATGGAAACAAAATCAATGCTAAGTAGGAAAGCATTGCAGACAGGAGAATGCAGCGATGAGGTAGCAGTATTGGACGTAGAAAGATTGCTGCAGAAACAATTGTGCACCTGGGAGCAAGCAGGCAGCCTTGCTGTGAGAGGGAGCCTCAGAGCTGCCATGCTGAGCAGAGGGCTGTGATGTGCAGCTGGTTGGCCCTGCAGCCAGGTATGGGCTGCTGCATTCAACCTGGCTGTAGGGCACTGTGAGGTGGTGACCTTGTGGATGAGCTGGGCTTTGCCACAGAAAACAGAAACCTTTGGATTTGTAAAATGCTCTCTCTCCAGTCTGTATTGTTCTCCCCCACTTCCACTCCATCTGAAAGCCTTGATGATTAATTTTGGTAATGTTGATAAACAGAAGACAACACGTTCTTGGAGAAGAACTGGGCATTTTTCCAACCACATTGTGCCTCATGCTACTCTTCTCCCAACCATGTTGTGCTTCAGTGATGCAGCCCAGTAAGTTCCCTAGGGCTCCCAGCCTGGTTCACTTCAGGGCATGCCTTTGGTGCCACATCTTCACCATTTCTTCCAGTTTTGGGCAGCCTGGGGCAGGTAGGGGCTGTAGTGGTGAGAGACGGCGAGTTCCCACAGGTGACACCTGGGAGGGCAGGCAGAGCTGTTAGAGAGGACTCTATAGATGAGTAATTTGGCTTTGAGTGGCAGCATGAAGGCGTCTTGCCTTAGGATAACTGAAGTCACTCTCCTCGCATTGTAGGGCTCTGTAGGGCTGCTGACTCCTGCTGCTTGGCAGGGATGGGCCCAACGTGTTGCCAGGAGAGTGACCTTGTTGGGAGCTGGTCAGGAAGCCTCAGAAGAAGTGGAGTGAGGAGAACAAAGAGCAGAGGTGAGAAAGACATTGAGTGAGAGGATGAAACTGAGAGGAGAGGGGAAAAGATCTGTAGAGGAGTGGGGGTCTAGAATATGGAAAGGTGAGTAGAAGGCAAGAGACAGAAGTGATCTATTTTGTTTGCTGATCAGTAGGAGGACTGCATTCTTTGCGCATGCAGACTCAAGGTGAAAGTGACGCCATGCATCCTCACTTGACTCAAAGATCACAAGTTGAAGAACATTCTTATTTTCACTATATTAACCTTATACTGAGTAATTCCTTTGTGCGTTTTTGAAGGTAGGAAACAATGTTGAGTTAGGGTTAGGGCTAGGGTTGGAAATTGGTCTTGGAGCAATGTGTTAAATGGGTATGTTTTTACATACTCTGCTCAGAGATCGGTGTATGCTAATTAATACCACCCCCACCCCCTTATTTTTCTTTTTGAAGAGAAAGCTTTTAGATTCAGTGGAATCCCCTCAAACGGAAGATGGACTTGACAGTGCCATATTCTGCATTTAGATACATGCATTAAGTTTGGGAACAAATCAATTTATTGTATTCCCTGCTTGCAGCCTCAAAGCATTTTAAAAATAAACCCAAATTTTCAGCTGAGGTCTTTCAATGCTGCCACTTCTTTGTTCACCCAGGAAGAAAATTCCACGCAGTTTGCTCCTCCCCTATGTCCCCACCCAGTCCCCAGAGAAAAATTGATGCTATGGTCTTCATTTGCTTACTAGTAAACAACGGGATGATCTGTCTCAGTGATCTGTCCTTTGTGTTTTGCATGCAGGTTTTCCCTTTGGTAGCTGTGAGACACCTGATGTCCTGGAAATTCAGAGAGGACTTTAAAGCTGCAAGTTTAAGTACTTCTTGAGAGGCTCTTGATTTTCCTCACTTTCTGAATTTTCACAGTAGCCTCCAGTAGCAACTTGGAAAAAAAACCTTACTGAACTGAACTTAATTGCATTGACCTGAATGCGTGGTAGCTGCTGCTGCTTATCTCATGATGAGTGATTGCATCCCAGTCTGTGCAGTGATGGGCTGGGAATAGGGCTGTGTGTTGGCACTGCCTGTTGTGGAATATTCTCTATAAAAACCCAAAGATAAATGGTGCATGTTCTGTGAGATTAAATTGAAATCAGAACGAGATTCCTCTTCCCAAAGGCTCTGATTAAGCAGAAACAGAGCTGCTTTAGCCAGAGCCAAAGTTTATTTGAGGAAAAATTATTGTAGCTCAGTAGCAATTTCCTTACTAAAGGTCATCTGTATGTTATTAACTCACTATTATGTTTACCCATTGTAGAGCATCCTTAATGCCTCTCTTCCTGATTCCCTTTTCACTCTGCTTTCTTGTTTTGTGCATTTGCTTCTCAGACATGAACACATCCTAATGCTACATACGATTGTGCAGATCTGCACTTATTAGGTATGAAGAAGCCGTTTGTGCTTCTACTGTGTCACACTGCAGGGTTTGGACTGCCCCTAATGGGCTGCAGAGCTGTGCAAGTACTGTGTGCCCTCTTTAACACAGGTTTTGGTTTTGATTTATTTACTTTTGGATTTCTTTCTTTCTTTGTTTATTTTTAATGTGGATGAGTTGTATGACTCTGGATTACTGAGGCTTGCATGTACTGTAAATCCTGCTGTGAATTTTGTGGATTTAGATAAGAAATTCTAGTTTAAATCTCTTTTATATTCAGGGACCTGTTCTATTATGCAAAATTTTATTTCCCCAAGCCTTTCTGTATCTCTAGCTCAGTCACTGATTACTAAAGCAAATGATTCAATGTATTCCATTTGTACCCGCCATGGCCATGGGATGAGTGACTCAGGAGCCAGGCTGGAGCAGCATTCCCTTTGCTTTGCTGATTCTGTGCTGGCACTTTCCTTGTGATCTGCTGAGATTTCCTGAGTGCTCCGTCTCCTGGATTCACTTAGTGTGGTGCCCTGAGTGTCCCATACCGTTGCTTCCTTTCATTTCCATCAGCAGACTTCTACCCGTGGCTCAGCTCTCAGGGTGCAGCTGGGGCTGTACCCTCTGCGTGGTCCTTTCTCTCGCTCTCCTTCCAGCCAGAGCTGGGAGGTCCCAGCAGTGGTGTGTGCCTCAGTTGTGAGAAGTTGAGATTTTTAACCTTAGAGAGGAAAAAGAGGTAAAAAGCGAAAAAGAGAAAAAAAGGAAAAAAAAGAGAAAAAGAGGAAAAAAGGTGAAATGGGAACTGGATGAGGATTTGGTTATCATCCCAGTCTCTTATTGGGTCCTCTCAAGGTGCTTCATCTCTCAGTGGCATTGTTACTGGGATCCTGCTGTCCTCTCCCTGCCCCCACAAAGACCCCATGGGCAGTAACATTTCTGTCTTTTGAAAGTCACCTCTGCTTTATAGGAGTGGATACAAAGCAGCCAGTTCTTTAAAAAGGCGTATCAATAGGTAACTGTTAATTAATCCTATTTATTGAGTCTTGAAACCTTAGCGTTGTGTCTGCAAAGCAGTATTTTACTGAGAGAGGTGTTTGGTGGGACTGGGATATCTGAACATGCTGGTCTCCCATGCTGGCTCCTTCTTACTGGTGGCCGCTTCCAGCGAGCACCGATGGATTTACAGCAGTAAGCTCATGTTGTGAGGATTTTTTTCTTTTTTTTTTATTTGCTCAAAGATGAATATACTGCTGATTGAGATCCAAGTCACATGCCTTTGTGGCCTGTGTCATGCTTTGGTGCTGATATACTCCTGCTTGAAAGGCAGGCAGAAGGATAATCTCCTTTTTACATAGGCATGAAGTCAGTTGCTCAGCCTTCTGCTTGCCAAGTAGATGTGAAGGAGATACCCTGCAGCATCCTGAGATGTGCACGCAAGATTAGAATATCCAAATACTTTTTTGTTCCGTATGTAGTCCTTTTACTGTGTTGAATCACCCAAAGGTCTCTCATTATAACAGGATAAGCAGCCAAAATGAGGACAAAAATGGAGACTCTGATAATACAATCAGTGACCTGCCTCCCACTCATCAGGATGTTTCCCCTGACAGAAGGCGGTCATCTTCAGATACATCACGGTCCACTTACAGCCTCACCAGGCGGATTTCAAGTAAGGTCGTCCTTCCAACATTAATGTAATTCTTGTGGGGGAAAAAGTCAGAGTGTATTGCCTGCTCTTTCATCTCTCAGACAGGTAATCAAGTCCGAGCTGAAGGTACATTGATTAAAATCTTATCCTGTTCTACGGGAACATGGTGGAAGAGGCCAGCCTTTTTTCTTCTTGCTAAAGCACATGTCTGGTGAAAATGGATGGGGGGGGAAGCGTAGCTGAGATTGCTCTGCAGCATAACAAAGGGTGCCATTAATTTTTTTACAGTGTAGTGGTGGAAGGTGCCACATTGCACAGGTGCAGAATAGCCAAACGTAAAGAACCATGAGGTGACTTGGGCCTCTAATAGGTTGAGTTTCTAACAATCATATTTTTGCATTTTTCTTGTTTAGGTTTAGAGTCAAGGAGGCCAAGTTCTCCGTTAATTGACATTAAACCTATTGAGTTTGGAATAATAGGAGCCAAGAAAGAAATAGTTCAGCCAACAATCCTGCGGAAAACCTATAGTCCGGATGACTATTTTAGAAAATTTGAACCAAGACTGTACTCTCTTGACTCAAATAGTGATGATATGGACTCCTTGACAGATGAGGAAATCTTATCCAAGTACCAGCTGGGCATGCTGCACTTCAGCACTCAGTACGACCTGCTGCACAATTACCTGATAGTGCGAGTCATTGAGGCTAAGGATCTGCCTCCCCCCATTTCGTACGACGGCTCAAGGCAAGATATGGCTCACTCCAACCCCTACGTGAAGATCTGCCTGCTTCCAGACCAGAAGAACTCCAAACAGACCGGAGTTAAGCGCAAAACTCAGAACCCAGTGTTTGAAGAGAGGTACACATTTGAAATCCCATTTTTAGAAGCTCAGAGAAGAACTCTGCTTTTAACTGTAGTGGATTTTGACAAATTCTCACGCCACTGTGTCATTGGCAAAGTGTCAATGCCCTTGAGTGATGTAGACCTTGTGAAAGGCGGACACTGGTGGAAATCCCTTGTTCCTAGTTCTCAGGTAACAGAATTGGTCGCGTTATTACCACAATTTTCTTGCTGAGTTTTTTGGTGTTTTTTTTTTTTTGGTGTGTGTCCTTTCTTTGTTAGCAATTAATACCATGTTTTATTAGTTGTTGTTATCTTGTTAATACAGCATCTGCTGGGTTGAGATGAAGTTGAGCCTAAAGCTGGCCTTTTAGCTGCTTTGCTGTGGGGTAGAAAAGCTGCCTTCTTTCGTAGTCAAGGGAGGTGGAATGACAAAAGATTTATATCAACCCCAATGAGAACAAATCAAAACTGCTTTGGAAATCTGCACTTTGTGGAAGATCTTTCTTGTCACTGCAGTGACCTGCCTCTGTTCCCAGACACTGCAGTGACACTGTCTCTTCTGGGTCACTCCTGTGGTTGTTCACATGACTGTGCTTTGGAGAACCACTGGCACCAGTTCAGTAATGATCTGATGCAAAGAAAGCATATAGAAGACAAAATCCATCCCAGAACAACAGATAGCAAGGTAATTTTATTTCTGTCATGTCCCTGAAGGAAATTAAACTTGCCACAGATGATATCTGATGTGAATGGCATGTTGCATGCACGCAGCTTCGGGCCAGCAGTGTGGCCTGAATGGGATGGCAGAAGGGTGCAGAGGGGGTCCTGTGCCCAGAGGGCTCCCAGTAGCGCTGCTTCCTCTGCACTGGGAAAGGAGCTCCTCAGGGGGAAGGGCTGAGCTTTGCCACCAGGGCCTGCGGCATGCTGCCAGGTCTGCTTCCAGCAGTGCCACCTGCAGCAGCCTTGCACAAAGCGCAGCCAGAGCTGGGCATGAGTGGCATCGTAGCAGTCTGTGCTAAAGACTGGAGTCTCACTGGAGGCTGACAGAACGCGAGTGCCTCTACCTGATTGTCACCAACTGTGAGATTACAGTTTCTGAGTCTTGCTATCTTTGCTGAATCAAAAAGCCTGTGTGAACTCAGAAGGTTCATGGTTCTTTTGATTTGTATCCACAAAAGCATAGCTGGGAGTGCTGGACAAGATGAGCAGCAGATCACTGACCTCATCTGTGATGTACGGGTCCGAGAGTGTGATGTGGAGTGGGATCTTGTCCTCAGGTGCTTGTGGAAAGGAAACCCAGCCAGGCAGTGTGCAGTCATTGTGCTGCTCTGGGCTCCAGCGACTGCAGGAGCGTTGTGTTTCACTTCAGAGCAGAGGACCTTATGACTTATGGCTGCCTTTGCTGGAGCACAGGAGTAGTGCTACAGGACTAGCCAAAATGTTTCTCATGTAAAAAAGGAAAGTTCTGAAAGCTGAGCAGAAGTGAACACAGCAGGCTCCTGCTGCCTGTGTGGGGTCTGCTTTGCTTGGTAACAACTTGGTGGGGAAGGAGGGGGCAACTGGATTGCAAATATCATCTTCCCTATGAACAAGAACGGAAATCCCTGGGGTCCCCTCTGCCATTTTTTCCCAAATGTTTATTCACAAATGCGCATTACTTTTTTTCTTTTTGGTATTGGTGGCTCATAATGGGCTCAACATTGAGGTACCTGAGGACAGAGGTCTCTTTGCATCCCACTTATTCTCCCGTAATTCATACCATGCAACCTTGCTTTTTAAATTTTTTTTTCCCCTCTCTGCTTTTGCACAATAAACACTTCCCTGTACTCTGTGTCTATTAGGAATGTAGTTGCAGTGCTCTGAACACAGCCATGCTTGGACAAGGCTGTCTGCCTCTGTGCCAGGGGCCAGCCATCCTCGGGTTATAAGGATAAATGCATCTATCAGAGGGTGAAAATAAATCCTGGAAGCAGTAAAACAGTACAGCTTGTTACTTTGAAGAATTGCATCTTAATATTTTCCAACACCAGTAGTATTTGTCCTAGAAGTTTGTATTTTTAAATTGCCAGTTGAAAGATTCTGCCTTTTGGCATGACAGATTTGACATGCTGACAAATATTTTTTAATACTTCTCACTTCTTTGCTTGGTTAGCTGTGCAACAGCCTTCATCTGTTTTTTGTTGGGTTGAAGCTGAGTCTGCCCAAGTGCATTTTGTGTTGTGAGATCACTGTAGACTGGGACAAAAGCACCCAGTGACACCAGTAGTGGTGTTCATCAGACACATGTCCTGGGATCTGGAGAAGCTGAAACAGATGCTCATAAAGCCAACAGCAGTGGGAGATAAAGATAAGATAGGTGTACATTGGGATATGTAAAGATGGGAGACAGAAAATGCGAGGGTGTGGGTTGTGGGCTTTTTTTTTTTTACTGGCATTTATAGGAGAAAACGTGATGAGCATGAAAGATAGAGGGAAGTGAATCCAGGTGGCTGTGGAGAACGTTTTCTTCCTACCCGTGGGGTGGGATGTCTGTTTTGCTGCCTGGAAACCATTGCCAGGGTATGTGCTGATGAGGGCAGGTGCTTCTGGGTGGGCATGGGCATGTGGTCCTCAGCAGCAGAACATCTCTGTTACCTCCTCATGGAACTGCTCGTTAACTGGCAGCCTGGAAACTTGCCTTGGGTACAACTGCTCAGACTGCGGCATTGTGTGCTTGTTATATGGGCTGAAATAGAGTTGTTGTGTATGGATGGTGTCATCAGATATACTGAATGTGTGTGAGCAGTGTGCTGTCCTCTCAATAAATCAGGCACTGAAATCATTAATGCTAAGCATTGGGTAGAAGACCGTGCCTGTGCATAAGCATATTTTCAGTTTGGATCGTGTGTTAAGCATTTGGTGGGATTGAGTCCAAAAGGGAGGCACAAGGGAGCTGCCATCCCATATGTGATCGGGGCCAGCAAATAAGCAGGCTTGACTCCTTGTAGGAAATGCCAGTGCAGGTACTGCCAATTTCTCTATCCTTGGTAGTTCTGGATGGCTTTTTCTTCTAGGTTAGCTGCTCACAGAAACTTTTGAGTCCAATCTGATGGGAGCTCTCTGCGCTCCTTAAATATCCTCTTAAATGTGTGGCTTCACTTAATTACCATGAATGAAGTTGGCAGCCCTTGCTGTGGCTGTGCTCAGATTCACACATTTCCCTGTTAAGATTAATTCTGAAACACATGTTAAGGACCCCAACTTTTATTGACATATGATTCATTTCTCTTTTGGCAGATTTGAGTAGGCAGGAATAAATGTTTTAGACCAGCAGTAATGAGAGCTTGGAGACCGTTCTGCAAAAGAAAAAAACTTGCGTGGTTGTAGCTGGGGGAAAATAATACAAAAAATCCTCCTCCTCTCCAATGTAGCCATTTCTGTAATTGAAGCGATAAGTGCTGGACTTGCCTTTTTAACTTCATACTATGAGAGCACTAGAGTGACGGTCTTTTAAAGAGCTGTCATCTTTGTCCGTGCTCCACAAATAGCTCTCCTGTGGCAGGGCTCTACAATGTTTGATTCCCACCTCAGAGACAAGCCTACAGCAAGCGTCACACCGTTGTTCTTACCATGCCTTGGCTGGGAAGGAAAAGTGAGAAAGGGATCTGAAATACAAGAAATGAGTCACTTCTGAGTGTTTCCTTTGCCTTGCCTTGAATCCTGGGTGGCCCTGGCATTCTGCTGGAGGCCTCCAGGTGAACATGCTCTAAGTTTGCTCTTGGCACTGCCATTCCTGGGTTTGCTGTAGCAGTTCTGAGAAGGTACCGTCTTTGGGGAACCTGTTATGTTTACTATTGGGTAGTGCACCCAACAACATGCTGGCAGACATCTCTCTCACAGGCATGGGGCAGATGAAAAAGTGTCTGGCAACTTTGCTCAGAGAGCCTTGACACAGCAGTTGGTTCAACCTTGTGTATATCAGCGTGGAACAGAGTTCAGGTTGGTGGTATGGCGTTGCAGGAATTAAATATGGAAGTGAGTATTGTCAAGGATTTTTCCCTATTTTTTAAGCATAGCTGCCTAATTAAAGGAGGTGGTGCAGAATCAGTGCTGATGAATGAAATATATGTATTTCAGTTCCTGAAATATGTATATATATAAACACATTATTATATATCATATATATTTCTTATCCTTAGTAGCTCAGCCTTCCAGGAATGATTGTTGTGTGTCACAGGATGCTGTAGGGAGCCTGTTAGAGCAAACTGTTCTAAGCCATCGGTTTCCTAATGTGCCTGGAGGTATCATCACAGATAACCTGAAGGAGGAAAATCAATCTAAAACTTCATTAGCAGTGTTGCATAGATGTCTGTGCTGATGTAATGTGCTCTGGTTCCCGTCGGGAACTGAGGAGAGTTTTTAGCTGCAGTTTTGCTGGTGTAGCAATACAATATGAGCAGCCAGGGTGGGCTGTCAGTAAGGAATCGCCCTAATCAAAAAAGATGTACAAGTGACATTAATTACCAACCTCTTCTTCCCATGGAATAGCCTCATTGTGTTTCAGAGAGGACAGAAAAAATAAAACTGTCCTTTGTGTGTTTGGTTCAACTCAAGTGGTAAGGGCAGAAGGTTCTGGATGAGAGGCCGGCCCAAGGCTGGCAGTGCGATAGCAGCAGAGAGGAGCAGCAGGGAGTGAAACGCAAATTCAGCTTCAGGAGAGTCTCAGACATCCCAGGCTCGATGTCACTTAGGCACCTAATCAAACAGGAAATTGCTTTCCCAGGTCATCTGGGATCTTGCACAAATCAGCACATCGTCATCATGCTAATGGGAGCTCAGCCAGGCCTTGGAGAGGTGCTGCCTGAGGGGCAGCTCTGAACATTGTGTTCTGTGAAAAGCACATCCAAGGTAAAACCAAAACAGACAGCATTTCAGGTTTCTGATGGAGAGGGAGGAAAGGGAAGATTCAGATGCTTCCTTTCCCTGCCGTGTACCATGTGCTGATCACAGTGCTGTTAAGCTGGTGTTCCTCTTTGCTCAGCCACTGTGTGAGCGTAAGATTTGGGAAGGCTTCAGCGAGCAACGGAACAAAGGCTGTGCTTCTGTGCCTTGAGTCTTCCCATGAAAACATGCCTTGACATTGTTCTTACTTATAGGGATGTCAATAAACAGCATGATGGCCAGCAAAAGAGGTGTACTGCATACCCAGGGTTTTCTGGAGCACCCAGTTAGTTCCTTTCCTGTTGGTTAATTATGGCTGCAAATGACGAGTGAGCCAAGAGCAAGAGAAAACTACTAAGCATGATGTGATGGTGTCTGGCCAGCCTGCTGGGGAAGAACCTGTGGCTGCTCCCAGCTGTGGATGCTGGCTGACCACCTGGTGCCCCTTGGCCACAGTGGCAGGAATCAAGACATGTTTCCTAGATTCTCATAGCTGAACTAGAAATAATACATTTATAGGGCCAGAGGCAGTTCACTGCTCAGGTTAAGTGCTTTTTAAAGGTCTGAGTCATTCATACCGTAGGCTATTTGGGGAGCTGGGTTTCCTTGTGAAAGCACCCTTTGTTACTGCTGGAAACACTTCTGTTGTTCTGCCTTGCTGTGGGGCCACTTTGTTTTCTGGGCACAGCCACCCTGCGTGGTCCTTTGCAGGCTGCATTGTACCTGAATTCCCATAATGTAATTAGTAAAAAGTCTGGACACACTTGGAAGGAAGTGAGAGCTAGAAAGGCTGTGCTGGGATTTGGGAAATTAGGCCTGATCTGAGACTTCTTAACACTGTTGCAGTCTTTGGAGTCCAGTGGATCACACAAAGTACAACATTTTGTATCTCTCCCATGTGGTCAGAAGGGTTCTTTGAAAGCTGCCAGTATCCCTGTTATGTTGGTTGCTGCTGAAAGGCAGGGGAAGTAGCTTTCCCTTTCCCCATTAAGGCTCAGCACTGTCTGGCAGCAACGTGCTTATATTACATGGGCTCCTGGCACAGCTCAGTGAGATCAGCTGTGCCTCCAATGTGCGGATCCAGATGGAGTTACCTCAAATTTTGGGTGTCCAGCACTCTTAGCTTGAGGTGATCTATAGAGTCTTACCTTCCTGTTCGGTGTCAGCCTGCCTCCATCTGCACCAGGAATCTGATATTTACAGCCTAAACTGTTGGGCTGTCTCATCCCAGCTGGTAATAGCATCGTTAATTAGCTTCTTAATTTGTGCTGTCTGAATGTACCTGAATTTCTAGGAATTAAAGTCTGCATGGAACCCAGCACAGCAGTGAATGCAAGTTGAAAACAAGGCTGGATGCATTAAAAATGTTGGTGTGTTATTTAAAAAAGAAAAAAAGAAAAAAAAAAGAGCTGGAGGATAGTGCAGGTGGATCATGTTTGCGTAGCGTGGGTTGTATAATGCTTCCTTACTGTGCTGGTGATAGATTTTACAGGCCAGGTGTGAACACTGAGATTAGCTCTTGTGATTTGCCAGGCAGGAAGGACACGGGGTGATGGCGGTGGGGTGGCTTTCTGCTGTCTGAGGGCTCCTGGCACACAGATCTGGACCATGCTTGGGGTGGCTGTTCTCAGTGATAAATTTGTCTGAGTGCTTTTGGGGAAATATCAAAGATGATACAACTAGCATTTGCATCACGTTAAGCATGATGCTGTCCTAGATCCTTTGTGCAACAGTTGGCTATGAAAATTGATGTGGGTATGGCTTGGCCTTGCAAGAGTTTTGAGCATGATGTACGTATTAAGGGAATGGCTTGCTGATGGAAATAATTGAAAATATCATATATCGAAGAGTGCTGTGATGTGGGGCTGCACAAATGCTGATGGAGGGGGCATGCCATCCAGGAAAAGCAAAAATATTGCAGCAACAGCGGGAAATACTTGTGATTAATATGAGTCTGTGATCTCATCGTGACCTGAGAGATGCTGTGAAGAAAGGAGTTAGGGATAAGAAGTCAGGTGCTTTTTCTGGTGTGGGAGGGAGGCTGTAGGAAAGGTGCCATCAGGATGGGCCAGCTTGGGGCTGACGCTGCTGGCGTGGCTCTGGGGTAGCCGGGGTGCAGGGGAGGTATGTGGTAGGATCAGGTAGACTTTTGTTACATTTTCCATATAAAGCAAAACAAAAAAAATTGCATCAGAGGCACAGGGCTCCCTCAGCCTGCCACCTGCTCCTGCATGCCGAGCACATCCTGCTGCCTTTGGCAGGAGCAGTCAGCAGGAGCAGAGGAGACAGAACGCCTGCGGGAGAACTTTTAACATGATTACGTGACGTCAGATGCAGCACTGGGCTCGGCGGGTGAGGAGCTGGAGGTGCAGCCCTATGCACACAGGGTCTGGGCAGAGCTGTGGGGTGCTCACCTTGGTCACTCAGCATGGGATGGGCAGCTCCTATGCTGACCTGTCTGCTGGTGAAACTGGACTCTGGCTGTGTATCACAGCTTTTTCTCTGTATCGTCTATGCAGTCGCTTAGTCTCTGATTCCTTTAATCTGATATTTGGGGTATCATTAAAGATATTTAAGCCTTTTGTTATGATAGCAATCCCACAGCAGCTCCTTTTTCTTCTTAGAATGGGCAGTATCGGTCAAATCTCGGCTTGGTTTGGACCTGCCCTGCACCATGAAATGCAGAGCTGGCCTTGGGCTTCTGCAGGGAAGTGAGAAGGGCTGGTGGCCAGCTCTGGTGTGGGCTCTGCAGCTCCAACCTTGCTTCACTGAACATAGTTTGCATCTGAGAGTAATGGTGGCTCTGAGCCAGGTCAGGCTAAGGAGGAGAGGTTATTCTGTGCTGTCATGTCTGAGGAGCAGTGGTGTCAGTTCTCCAGCTCTTTTTTATTAGCAGTACTAATTACTGTTTCTAAACATCATTACGTAAAGTGAAAGGAAGGTAAATAATGGCTGAACAGTGACATTCCTGTGATACATCCTGACAAAAAGCAAGGAGTGGGCTAAGCCAGGCACTCAGCACTGCATCCTGCTGGGATGGGCAGGGCTGGATACCAGAAGGCAGCTCTGGATCTTCCCACAAGACCCACGGACATGCTGACCACCTCCTCCTGACTTGTGCCTGAAGTTCCCAGGGGGCTGGTGGTGGTCACTGGGGCTGGGGAGGGGAGAGGACATCTCAGATGGTGTCCATGTTGTGTGTGTTAATCAAGAGGTGAGGCTGATGAGATGAGAGCCACATGGAATCACTCAGAATGAAGGGGGGGGGGGGAGAAACTACTGACCCTGTATTCCTTCCTCCTTATAGGTCCTCTTTGCAACGACTACTGAAAAGCTGCTGAACGATCAGAGGTTAAAGAACAGATCTTCATCTGGGGATAGTATTCTTTCTTGTTTCTGCTCAGCACGAGGTACCACCAGATGGTTCTTGGTTGCAGCTTAAAGTGTGACTAAAATTTGTTTTTCAGGCACTTAGGCAAATGGGATTTATTTAATTTCTCTTCCTGCTCTTTCCTTCCCCTCCAAGCTATGTTCTGAATTTCCACATTCCCTTTTCCCCATAGAATGAAGTTGAGCTGGGGGAGCTGCTGTTGTCACTAAACTACCTGCCCAGCGCAGGAAGGCTGAATGTGGACATCATTAGAGCAAAACAGCTTCTTCAGACAGACATGAGCCAAGGTTCAGGTAAAGGGCAGGGGATTTCTCACATTACTCATGCACAGCTTTTATATGCTTCTAAAGCAGTCCGCCAGCAAGGCTGCAATTTGTGTGGGATCCAGGGGGATTTGGATGCTCAGTTCCTTTTAATACAAGGCACTGGATATTCATTTTATATATGTAGCAAACAGTAACCAAAGTAGCCAGAACGCTTACCCTGAGCTAAAATTGAGGGTATGAATGCCTCTGTGATGCTGAAGTTCAAAATCTCTGAACCAGCGTGAGGTGAGGAGCCAGAAGTCCCAGTTACCTCCACGTTCCATGTTGTAAGACAGCCTGTTTAAGGTTATCTTATCCTTTGCAGATACTGAGCGCTGTGTGAATATTAATATTGCAGTGGTATTATTTAGGGTAACTAACTGCTCTGTGGACTGTTACTGTTTCACAGTGCCCATGCCTCCCTCCCTGCTGTTTCTGAGCGTGCAGACTGGTAGCCACGTGGTGTGCCAGGCCGTACTCCCTGCCCAGCGTTGCTGCTGTCAGAATGCTGGCATTTTTTACAAAGAGCAGAGCATCTGGCCTGAGCCAAGGCTGTCATTAATTGTGCTCGGTGTGGTTTCAGCAGGAGCATCACTAAGGCAGCTGCCCGACGCCTGCCTCCCCACTGTGCGGTGCTGCAGGCCTCAGTCCTTCCCCAGCACCGTTCTCCAGCATGATCCAGCCCTGTGTCCCTGTGCCCAGCTGTGCTGAACCTTCCTGAACCAGGACATGGTCTCACTACTCCAGTAACGTACAGCCTGTGTTTATTATATTTTTGCCAGATCCTTTTGTGAAAATTCAGCTTGTTCATGGATTGAAGTTAACAAAAACCAAGAAAACTTCCTGCATGCGGGGGACGATAGATCCCTTCTACAACGAGTCCTTCAGCTTCAAGGTTCCCCAAGAAGAACTGGAAAATGCCAGCCTGGTGTTCACAGGTAAATGTACTGCTGTTATTGGTGTGGCGTGGGCTTACTCTCCTCTGAGGTGAGCAAAGCAGCATTTGCAGGCATGCAACGAGCCCATGCAGGGCAGTGCTGGTCCTGGTAGCTGCTCCAGAAGGGGGTGGCCATTGCTGGAGTTCTGGGGTAGCTCAGTAAGCATGCTGTGCTCTTCAGAGCCCTCTGGAGCTGCTGGGGATGTACCTTGTTTGTTCTGTGCTTAATTTGTGCCACTGGAAATGGTTTTGTGCATTAATTATACTCTTGGTGATAGCCAATATGACGTAAAGCCAAAAATCAAAAGAATAAGAGATGAGCATTGGATGATCCTAAACCCAGCCATTGGCAAAGGTGATTTTTGGTACCTGATGTAGTTCGCCTGTCAGATGATGCAGTCACAGGTGTGTAGCACAGACATCACTTCTTCCCTGCAGCACAGCTCCACTGGAGGAGTGCTGGGGCTGAGTGGTGGCTCTGGGGACGTACACTGCACCCACAGCCACTCTTGAGTTTCTGTGCTTCTAATTTTATTTTTTGGCAGATTTCTGCCCATTACTCATCACCTTTCTGAAGAAGAGAAATGGATCTGTATCTGGAAGAAAATATGTTGACTTACTTTATTCCTTACATGGCAGATGCAGGTGTCACAGCCTGTACCAGGAGCCTAATTCCCACCCATTAACTTGTTTCCAAACGTGTCACAGCAGAAGCGATGCTGATCAGTAATTTAAATCCTGCCCTTCATGTTCAAATATTTCCTCAGCCAAAAACCTATAATTAACCACGTCTTTGCACACACGTTGTGCTGAATGCACCTTTCATGTGCAATGATGAGTCTGTTCTTGGAAGCTTATGTCAGGTGTTCACGTGACAGATGTGAAATACTCTTCTTTGTTTTCATCTTCTTATAGGAGAAAAAGTGGATGCAGTACGAGCACTGTGTGATAGGGAGGGTGAGGGGGGTGTTCTGCTGCTCACTGAAGCTGAGGAAGTTGGCACTGACAAAGTGGCTATTGGATTATTTTTTTCTTTTTTTTTTCCTCTGTGTGTGCATGTGTTCGAATGGGTGTATTTTAAAGTAAGTGAGTTGGAAGTTAGTTGTGTGACACATAATCATACATAATACAGTCAGGTTTCAGTGCTATGTCTTTTCCTTGGTACTTGGCTGTTAATGCTTGCTTTGGAAGTTGCAATAAGTAATCTCGAAATGTCCATTTTTGCTCTAGGCTTTTGTTTGTTTGTTTTTGCTGTTGTGGTGTTTTTTTTGTTGTTTGTTTTCTGGAGCTGATTTTTAATTTTATTTTTTCCTTTCCATGGCTCTAGTCCTTTAGGTCACTTAATTAAATTTGCTGTTGAGTTGAAGTCCAATTGAAAAGGAAAATAATTGTGCTTGAAGAGTGGTTGATGCTGCTCTAAGTGGGTAGAGCTGCCAGTCACTGAAGCCAGAAAATGAGTATATCTTCAATAATTTAAAGGAGCCCTTTTTGTGGCTTCATATTTTGGACCCAGTGTGCAGCTGTCTTTACATTGGCTTGGCTTCATTTGAAGGTGGTGGAGCCGTGCCAGTCCCTATCAGCTCCTGCCTCCCCCTGTGTAGCTACACTGCAGAGTGATGTGCTATCAGACAAAGTACAGTTATTATTTTTTCCATGGTGTTTTTTTTTCTTTCTTTCTCTTGAACAGACTATCTGGCTTTCAGTGCACTGTGATAGAGATTTGTGCCTGTTTCTCCTGTGGCTTTTCTAATGACAGCCCTGCAACCTGGCAGCCCTGTAGGCTTTCCTCTGCACTGTGTTCCTTGTGGAGCTGCAGAGAACCACCCTTGGACTGACCTCTCATTAGGGCACGACTGTGCTGGGGATGGGAAGCCTGTGTGTGCAGCTGGGGAATGTGGGGCAGCTCAGCCCCAAAGATTTGGGGTATTTGGGGCCATTTCTTAGACTTTTCTTCCTCCTTAGAATGACTAAGGTTGAAAAAGACTGCTAAGATCATCTAACCATCAACCCATTCCCAGCATGTCCACTAAAACTTGTGACTCCTTGGGCGTATTGGGACTGAATTCTGGATGTTATTGGTGTTCACAACCCAAAGTGCTTCTCTTTCCTTCCATATTGGTGCAGGGCACGTGTGCCTTCTTCTCAGGTGCCTTCTGGGGATGTCGATGCCTCAGAGTCCCCAGTTGGTGCCCAAAAGGAAGTGAGATGAGCTGGGGGGAGGCTGTCTCCACCAGAGCATCATCTGTACACAGCTCCTCACCAGAAGGGGCTAAAACCAGGAAAACTATCAAACGATGTACCAAGCATCAATTAGTGGGGCAACAACTTGCAGAGATGTTTAAATGTAACTTACTTCATCTGACACCTTGTCTTGGTAACAAGCACCTATGCAAACAGTGACGTCTTTCTGTGTGGTGCTTTTTTCCGTTTGCAGTTTTTTGCAACTTGATCACCCCTGAGGCCAACTCCTTGGGTGTGGGACTGGCCCTAGCAGGGCAAATTTGGAAGGACAGCGGGTTCTCCTGAGCACAGATACCTCTGAGCAAAGGCATTCATTATTTTTTGTCCCGTGGATAGTGGTATTCGGCTGCTGCCTCCAAGCAATAGCCTGAGGTCACCCCTGGGCACACTGCTGAGGATGTTGGTGCACAGCAACTCTGTGTGCCCTTCCCTGGGAGGTTCGGGACTCAGCCCCAAGTCCCAGCCTAACCTTCAGAAAGCAAGAGGCATGATGACACCTGACTTCCAAGCAGCGTGGTGTTTTGTTAATGATTATAGCATTGTTAATAACAATCAGGTAATGCTGTTTGCAGTGCAGTAAAGCCCAGATGGCCCAATAAAAAACACTGGAGCTCTGGAGCGAATCGCATCTCGGTGACTCTCCTGTCTTCTGACTTACAGCTTGCAGGCACTTTCTCTTCTGCGCCATTTGTATGATTTTCTTCACTTTTGGTTGTGATAATGTGGGACCATGTTGGTTTTGTTTTAGTATATTTTCTTAGTTCCTAAGGAAGCATAGTTGAATGGTGGGATGTTGAACACCAACAGCTGTGCTTTCAAGGGCTGCCATGCTCCACAGGGCTGAGAGAACACCATGAGTGTTCCCTGCAGCAAGCACTGCTACAGTTCATGTCTTCAGCCCTGAGATTGTGCTGATGCTTTATCCTGCAGCTCTAATTAACTTCCAGTTAATAGGGAGTGCTTGATTAAAATAACAGATTGCTGTTCAGTAGCAGTATACCTCATTCCTTGTTACCTTGTTTTCTCTTTCCCTCAGCCCTTGGGGAAATGTAAGAACCATTTAACGAAGTTTGAATTTTTTGAGGTAGAAAAATCCTTGTTGGGGTGTGTTGATAATGGTGTTGTTTTGGTGCTCAGTTTGCTTTGATTGAAATGCTTTCTTTTTTGAAGAAGTACTGCTTGCAGGAGTGTATTTGGGGTTGGATATTAGAAAAAATTCCTTCTCAGAGAGATGAGTTATTGTAGTAAGGCTGCTTGGGGGGTGGTGGAGTCAACGTCCCTGGAGGTGTTCAGGGAACGTGGAGATGTGGCATTGAGGGATGTGGTCAGTGGGCATGGTGGGGGTGGGTTGATGGTTGGACTAGATGATCTTTGTGGCCTTTTTCCAAACTTAATTTCTTACTGATCTCAAACCTGCATTTACCCAAAGCATCTTGAAATAAAGTTATCTGGGATTCACTCTGGATGAGTGGTGGTCAGACTGGTGGAGCAGACGTTGGACATGAGGGGATGCTTTTGCCAAAAGCAAAAGATTTTTAAGAGTCCCAAGAATGGCATGCAGACACATCAAGGATTTTCAGTTTTTTTTGTTTTTTTTTTTTTAATTAATAGGCTGGTTTCCAAATGTTCAGATAATTGGAACAGGTTGAACTTAGATAATAGATTTGGCCTTAGGCTACTCCAGAAATACGTGTGAATTTTGATTTGCTTGGCATCTGAAGGTCATGCTTTCATCATCTTCAGATGCCCATTTGCAAGGGGTGAAAAACACAATCTGTTAGGGGTCATTACGTGTCTAATTTCTGACTTGCCGCTTCAGATGTTCGTGTCTTGTTTCTCCTATTGCTTTTATTTCTCACAAAAATTCAGGAATTTTGTCTTGCACGCATCTATGGGGAAAAAAAAAAAAGTTCTCTAATATGAGGCAAGTGAAACTTTTTTTTTTTTGCCTCCCCCATGCTGACATACAGGAAAAAGAGGCGGTTTCTGTTTTTCAATGCTATGCTGGGCAATGTAATATCTCTTAGGTAAATAGATAGGCAGTTTGCTGCTAGAAGATTGTTTCTGTTAGACCTGTGCTTCTGAAGCAATGTGATATCTACATGTTTCATATATCAGGATTATACAGATATTGCAGGTCAGAAGAGGAATCCAATCTGTGCTTAAACCTGTGTAATCCTACCTTAGTCAAAGGAAGACAAGCAAAAAACATTGATGTCAGCAGAGGATTTTCTCAGGATTTAGACCTGTTTAATTTAGATCAGAAATTGGCCTTTGTTTCTGGCGTTACAAAATACTTTATGTATTTATGCAGTGTACACCATATGGTCCATGCCTGGCTTTAAGGATAACAGCAATGCTGCTGCTCTGCTCTGCATGGTGTGACCCAGCAGGTCATCAGGCACCTCTGCTCCTGGGGCACAGGGACCCCAAACCAGCCCTGGGAATGGAAGGTTGGCTATAAAAATAGTCACCTGGGGCCTTCCTTGGGGGAGAGGTTCTGCGCTGGGGTGTGAACTGCTTTCAGACTTTGGCACGAGGCTGTGGGCAAACTGCTGTAGGGAGAAGGTGCTGGTTCCCTCTGCTGAGACACCAGGGGATCCAAACCCTCTCCTGCCTGCCTGCACTGTGGGATTCAGGCTGCTTGGGGAAGATGCTCAAGGCTACTTCTGTCTTTTCACATCAGACTGGCCATTTTTATGAGGAAGACAGAATTAATAACAATGAGAGCACCAGGATGTTTGTGCTTCTGAGCTGATCTGTTGCTTGCAAGCGAGGCAAAATGAAGACTCTTCATTCTGCCTGACTTTGTTAATAAGAAGTTGGTGGCTTCAGTCTGTGCATCACTGCAGGCATGGCAGAAAATGGTTGTTTCTGGACTTCTCTGGGATTTTTTAGCAATTGTCTTCTAAAGAAAAGAGCAGAGTCGCTCTTGGAGCTGACCTGCAGCACTTGCTGATGTTGCAGCCCATTAATTTAAACAGTGTCACGCCTCTCTTGACCTCACTCTTTTTATTTTGTTTTGTTCACGCAACAGTGAAAGAAATTGCTGCAGCAGCTCACTGGGCTGTAATCTTTCTGTACATCAAATGAGGAATAATCCGCGTGGCGCTGGCTGCTTTGGGTGTGGAGCAACCTGGGGACGAGATGCCCACGCTGGGTGCACAGGATGTGGAGCTGCCTCCCAGCTGCTGGGTTTGGCCACTCTCGGGGTTCAGATTCCCTCTGCAGCTGGGTTTTGTGGGCAGCCTGATGGAGGAGGTGCAGGGAAGTGAGTTTTCCATGCAAATCAGAGCCTGCAGAGATTAAATTGATAAGTGCAAAACCACTGTCTCCTCCCTTGCTTTTGTGTTTCTGCTGAATATTACTGGCCATGCTTAGGGAGCAAAGGGCAAAACTTAGTCCACCTCATGACCTTCACGGTGAGCATGGGTAGTCTGTCTGCTAATAACACCCACTCTGCACTAAGTAGCTCTTTAATTGATGTCAAGCAGTTCAGAAGTAGTTTCAGACCCATATAACTGGCAGAATAGACCCTTTAGATGGTGGAAAAGGCTGGACGTTGATTTTCTACCTGTACAGGCTGGGGAAGGAAATGCAGCTTGCCTGCTGCACTGGATTGTGTGCCTTATGTGTTGCATTGAAGTACAGGAGTGCCTGGGAGCTCACTGAGTTCTGAGACTGGAGAGGGTGGACCCATGGGAGTCAAAGGCTTGGTGCTAATGGAGTTAGGGTTCCTTCTCAGGAGATAACAATCTTGCCAGACCCATTTTCCCAGAAGGTGCTGCCACCCAGTTGCCCACATGCAGTTTTGGTCAAGTTTTTGCTGTTTTTCCCTTTCTTTGCAGTCTGGTTGCAGCCTGAGGATACCACTGTGCAGTGTGGCTGCAGGAGCAGCATGCTGGCTGCCTAAGGCTTGCAGGGTTTGCAGACTGCAGCATAACAGTGACTGACAGCACATGTGCTTCCATGGATGCAATCATGGTGGGGACATAGGGTTAGAAGAGCTTGGTGTTCCAAAGCTCTTTCAGTAAGAACATATACATGTATTTTTTTCAGAGTCTAGCTCAGTGCTCAGTGCTGATGTGACACATCAAGCTGTTACAGGCTGTAGCAACAGCAATTAAAAAAAAAACAACACACATAATGAATAAGATATTTGTAATGACATTCAAGCCTGAGAGTTGACACAGCCAGTGTTCCAGGTCGGTGGCTGAAGCACCCCTGGCAGTAGGGGCTGGCTGTAGCTGGGTGTCAGGGGTGCAGGTGATCCACCAAAGCAGTACTCAATTAATCAAGGCCTTTTAAAATATGCAGTATGAGAACAAATTAAGTTAAATCCCAAAACTCTGGGGGCAATTAGTTAGGTTATGGGTGATGCTGAGCTGTAAACAAGCCAATGCCATACTGATATAAATGGAGTGAAGGTGTTCTGCTTGATACCTAGCCCAAAGGAGATGGTATTTCACTTTTTTTTGGAGTGGAGGCTGTGGGGCTGCAGGGCCTGGTGCCTGCAGGAGGCAGCAGAGGCTCGGAAAATCTCGGGCACATCTGGCATGGGGCATTCAGGAGCTGAAGATGTGCGTGGTCCTGGCTGAGCAAGGCACTTTCGTAAGGAAGTTTAAGGAATTGGCTAAAGGAAATGATGTAAATTAGCTTTTGGGCTGGGTCCGTGCTGGGCTGACGCCATACAAGCAGGCCCCTGGTCAGTTAGGATCAATGTGATGATAAAAGGATAGCACAGAAATGCTTTATTTGCATTGCATCACTTGTCCTTAAGTATTCAGCCCTTTCAATGGATATGAGTTAACTCAATTTTCTTTTATATTTCAGCATTTCTACTAGAAAGAGGTTCTTTGGTGTTGTTTTTGTTTTTTTTTTTAAAGCCTTTCAGTTTCTAAATGCATCTCTCAGTAAAGAGCATCTGCAAAAGGAATTGGTTTAACCTCTGCTTCCTTAATTGCTTTCTGCTCCAAGTTGGCCTGGAAATAAATGTTGCTATTATGTAAATTGATGCAATGGTGGAAAGAGAGCCGATGAGATCAGGTGTGTAGGTTATGTCAGGAAAATCACTTTCCTAACAGGAAAGCAGCACCTACTGCCTGTAACCAGAGCAGGTCAGACCAACAGACCCACCTGATAATTACCTATTTTCTGCTTCTGAGCAGCACACAGGGCTGGTTGGAGTGTGTTTAATCTGAGATCTCTTCCAGGCTCCCCCTAGGCCCTGGAGGGCTGCTGAGGGCCAGGTAATTCAAGCTGGGGTAGGAATGGAGAGCCAGGGCCCTCCTGCAGAGGCTGAAGGTGTGAGTGTGCACGAAGCTGCTGCTTGCGTCTTGTGTGCTTTCTGTTCTTTGGATCAGCCCTGAGCACCCTGTGAGCCTCTGCCAGCAGCATCAGGGGTGCTGGTGGCTGGGGAGGCTGCAGGTTCACACAGCTGGGCTGGATGTGGTGCTGTCACTTACGGTCTGCAGGCGTGCTGTGAGCAAGTGCTCAGCCTTGGGAAACTTTCACCCTGTTCTTCAGCTATAAGTCTACCTCTGTGCTATCAAAATTATCGAAATGAGAGAAGCAACAATGCTTGTGTAATTAGTACATTAATATGCTGAAGGAAAAAGTATACTAATTACTTGACAGGATGAGAATAGAGGTCAGGTTCTCCTGAAGGGATGAAGGATGAGTCCTGTGGATTCAGACAGCTCCATTAGGATGACAAAGCCTTCTCTATTTACCAGTAACACCTCCAGCAAGGTGCTTTACATTATAAGAATTCAAAATGCTTGGGTCAATGCTAAAACAAATGGCCTCTGCATTTAATGCACCTTCTGGTTTTGCAATCCTGCTGAGGATTGTGTCCTAAGAATCAAAGAATCGGTATGCCTGGGATACTGTGCCTCTGCTAATTGAAGCTGTGAGTAATTGGTGGTCTTTAGGACTTCCTGGTTTGAATTGGTTTTGTTTATCAGGATTAAGCTTTGTCCTCTTCTGTGCTTGAAATAAAGAAAAGGAAATCAAAAAAGTGAGGAAGGAACAGCTATCTTTAAAAAAGTAGGGAAGCATTTGATTTGGGAGTGCTTTTATGGTATATTTATCATGTTTGCTTTTGCTAGGGTAATAAATTCTAGCAGACATTTAGCATAGTCATACTAGCCACATGTGATCTCTTCCCTTATGTGAGAGCCCATGAATAACACTGTCAGGCTGTGTACTGGAGAGGATGGGTGGCTTACTGCTCCTTACTGCAGCCTCAGAGGCAGTTCTCCAGGCAGCACAGAGCTGCCCTGAGGACACCAGCACCTGCTGGAGATATGCCTCCGGGTGCTGGTGGCTTCACCTCCAGGATCTGATGGTGACCACCTGAGTGGCCATGGATGGATATCCTAAGGTGGGGAGGTACTGCCTTCAAATGGTCAGCGATTTCATGTCATGTTTTTATTGTATGAACTTGGAGAATTGTTGGGGATGTGAAGGTTTTGCTCATGTGGCCAAGGGTGCTGTGGTGTGGAGAGGGGCTGAGTCAGTCAGTGGACTGGTGTGGTGCTGGGCGTGCTGCAGTAGCACAGAGCTGCCTGTGTGGCTCCTGTGGCCATGAGAACAGAGCTTTGCTGTTCCCAAAAATAGCCCTAGGTCATTCAGTAAGAAAAAGCATCTCAGGCACAAGCTGAGATGTGCTGTGGAGTGCTGCCACTTGCAGAGGGAGCACACTGTTCTGTGCTAGCGCCCACCTCTGAACCTACCTGCTTGGGTCCTGGAGCCCCCGCAGGCATTTGTTCTTAGAAGTCCTCCTCTTTCATGGGAAAGGTTTTAATCTTTAGTATTCTAGCCAGTGCCCGTGGTTATCCTGGCTTCAGCTTTTGCAGACTTTTGGTTCAACTTCTAATGAGCTATGGCTTTATTTCTCAAAACACAAGGTGCTTTTATGCCTGTCCAACAGGAGCATGCAGCCTTGGCCAGCATCAGGCCCGTAATTACCGACTGCAGCTGTCTGCAGCTTTGTTCCACGAGGCTGGGCTAGCACAAAGGATGGGTGCTAGGCTTGCCTCTCTCCCTTGGTTACTTCCCTGGCCTTTTAACAAGTTATAATTACAGAAAATTAGTTCTGTATAAGCATCCCACTGACAGCCTGTGTGTGTGAGACTCGTATCTGTAATTTGGCAGTGATACTAATTATCATTACAAGGGGTCGTTAACATTTGTGTTTGAAGAATGGCAAGGATGTCATCCTCCAAAGGATCTGGAGGACGATTCTTGTTCATTTACCCAAGTTGAAGCTGTAGTTCTTGCTTCAGCATCCTGATTTGCATGGACAAAGGTTTTGGCCTTTCTTTAGATGGTATAATTGTTTACCATATTCTTGCTAAATAGCAATGTGGATTTGTGGGTCCTCTTTATTTCAGTTATATTTAAATCTGAGCACAACTTCTCTTTTTCTTTTCAAGCTGCTCAGCCTGTCTCTTGGGTTGATGAGCTACATACTAAAAATTCCAGTGTCCTGGCTAAACCTTCTACAAAAGCTCTTCAAAAAACATCCTCAAAACGTCACTGACATCCCAGGTGCTGGGGTGGCACAGCCACAGGACATGGCTGACCCCTGGGGCTCATATTCGGCCGTGCCCAGGGTGTTTGAGCTGTATGCTTTCCTTGATCTGTCCCCGTTTCTGCTTCCCACAGTGTATGGGCACAACGTGAAGAGCAGCAATGACTTCATCGGGCGGATCGTCATCGGTCAGTACTCCACAGGTGCTCCCGAGTCCAACCACTGGCGCCGGATGCTCAATGCACACCGGACGGCTGTGGAGCAGTGGCACAGCCTGCGCTCACGGGAGGAGTGTGACCGCGTCTCCCCGGCATCCCTGGAGGTGACATGAGGTGCGGCGCCTGTGGTGGCCAAACCAAACAGGCGGGCAAGGCGGGGAAAAAACTCTAACCTCCAAATCACCCAACCTCACTCCCACCCCACAGCAGCTCCATCGGACCGAAGCAGCCGCCAGCACCCACCTGGCTGCGTTGGCCTTTGCGCAAACCTCCGCAATGCCAACCATGTCCCGCTGCGTCCTGTGCCAGCAGCTCCTTGGTGGCGCCAGCCGCCTGACCGGCCGGACCCATTGCTCCCTGCGCCCGGCACCGCTCTGCTGTTTCAGTGACAGAGCGGCAGGTGGCAGGTGGAGGTGCCACAGGACATGCCAAGATGGGGAAGAGTTCTGAGTTGCGTCCACTCTCCTTACGATCCAAATCCATGACTTGTCCTCTCGCAGATATACGTACCTGTGTGCTCTCGTTGGTGAACATCATAATTAGGCTAGGATGTTTTTTTAAATGGTAGAAGCTGTGGTGAAGTCGATTCTGGCTCCAGTTTTGTCCTTGTATTTGTTTCAACAGAATTAAGCTCCTGTTAATACATGGCCAGCACACAGCCCTTGCTGTGCGGGGCCGACGTGCTGCCAGCAGCAGGGCCTGCCACTCTCCATAGCAGTCTGTGTGCGTCCAATAGATACTGTGATGATATAGCAAGTAAATGTCTCCAGTAGCATTTATACTTCTCAGACCTTCCTGATGTTGAGAAACCTGCTGTGGGTACTTCTGCAGTTAAGAATGCCCCCAATGCACAATTTTACTTCCCTGATAGACTGCAGTGACTCCTTCTGTTGTGTTGTGTGTGTTTACCGAGGTAGTTCCCCAGGTCAGCACATGAATGTAGGTGTGGTCAAGCTGTCCTGTTGGTTGCTTCTGTACATTATTTTTTTTTTCCATGGCATATTGTCTGGTATAATGCAGACTGTATATTTATTGAAAATAAAAATCTATTTAATTGTGCCATGCACCCTGAGGTGGTAACTGTTAGCAGAATTCATTCTTGCGTTGAGCTCAGTTATGTTTATGGTGCAAGACAAGCCGGAAGGTTGGAGCAGACCCTTTCTTACTGTGGGCAAACCCAGAGTTATTTTGGGGGAGCAGACCTGGGGTGGCACAGCCCTGCCTGCCCTGTGGCCCTGTTCCTGCTGTGTGCATTCCCAGCCGGAGCACCTTGGAGAGGCAGAATCTGATGCGAGTGCCTGCATGGACTGCAGGTTGCTGTGCTCTGCAGGAGCTGCCCCCAAATTATTACATATTGTAAAAGTTGTTTTGGGGGGTTTTTGTGGGTTTTTTTTTTGTTTGTTTGTTTTTTAACTAGCATTGTGGCTGTAGGAAAAATTGTATCTTGCATTCAGCCCATTCACAACTCGTACTAGAGGGATGGCATCCACAAGAGAGCAGGGTTTGGTGCACTCCCAGAAAAAGCTGTATATTTAGATTGGTTGCTAAGAATTAGAAGGAAACAGCACTGACTGTGTTCCCAGGAAGCGTGCCCAGTGCTGGCTGGAGGCATAAATGGGAAATGGAGTTGGGCCACAAAGTTTTATAGCACGTGTGTATTTTCTGTTTCCTTTACCTGTATGCTGGTACTAGAAAATGACTTAATACGATGTTGTGTTTATTCTTTTTTTAAATCTGAAGTTTATTTCCAAACACAGTTCTGACCGCAGAGACATTCTGGAGCATCCATCGCATCTCTGCTTGATGCTGGAGGTTTCCTCGTGTTGCAGGACGGCACGAGCACGGCGTGGAGCTGGCAGGCGGGCAGCCTTGCTCTGGGCAGCACAGCCAGCGCCTTCCTCTCCGAGCTCCCGGCGCCGATAACAGCCGACGCACAGCGGGGCAGTAAGGGAGCGCAGCCCCGGCGGGGGCCGCATCCCCGCCCGGCTCGGGGAGGAGGGCAGCAGCGGGGAGGTGCGGGGCCGCCTCCTGCCGCGGGTGGGGCCGGAGCTGCTCCCAGTGCCGCCGCCCGCCCTGGAGGACCGCGGAGCTGCGGCGATGGGCTGCGGCCGTGCTGTGTGCGTGCTGCTGGCTGCTGCGCTTCTGCCTGCCGGCGCCTTCCCCCAGACCAACATCAAGATCAGCCAAGGTGAGCGAGAACGCGGTTACCCCGTTTTGGGCAGCGAGGTCGGGCCCGCTTGGAGGGGCAGCAGAGGACTTGTCAGTTTCTCCTGCTCCAGAATTCTCAGGCTTGTCAACTTTTTCCTTTGGGAGGATAAGCCCAGAGCAACCTGAAAAATGACATAAATACGTGGTTCCTCCCATTCCTCTGCTTTTTTTTTCTGTATGTAAGTCTGAAGCATGGGGTGACAGCAGCTGCTCTGTGCCACTTACATGTGTTGCAAACTTGTTAACGGGGCTGCATGGAGGTGTGCCTGTGCTCAGTGCCGCACGCTGTAGGGCTCTGAGCGGAGAGGGACCCGTTAGGTGCTACTCGTCAGGAAAGGGATCGATACTTGGCTGTTCTTCCTGCCAGATGCCTCATCAATGGCAGCTTTCCCCCCACTAATGAAGGAGTACAGAAATGCAAGATAACTGCTATCTGTTACCTCTGGCTGTAGCAGAGCCACAGGGGGCTGCTGCTGTTGGCTGCGGCAGCCTCACATCTCTGAGCGTTTGTGACATGAGATTCTAATCTGGAAGGACAGCTTGGTTTTATTATAGGGTCTTAAAAAGCAGAGCTCTCTAAGAGGATGTTGCTTTTCTGATGCTCTTTAACTGTTCTTTAAAGTTTCACTTGGAAATCTGTGACTGGTACCCAAAACAAAACAAAAAACAGTGACACAAAAACAAATGACTCCAGGGTGTGCAAACATTGCCCAGTTTCTGACTGATCTCCATGTCCATCAGTGGCTGCCAACCCTCAGACACAAGGGAACTTCCACCCTGCTGGGTAAGGGACTCATGCAGTCAGTGCTGTGTCTCTTTCAGAAGCATCCTGATTAAAAAAAGCCTCAGGAAACTGCCTGGGGATTTCTCAGTTTGTCATTGGGAAGTGAAGCTTTCTGCCAGAGCTGTGCCAGCTTCTGCATGGCTGTGACACAGGGCTTGTCCTGTTAAGGGGATCCTGATGGGCCTCAGCAATAAGTAAATAGAACTCTAAACAAATGTATGGAGCACAAAGCTCTCTTTCTGACCCTAAAGTTTTGCTTTCCAGATTTTCTGGATCTGGTGTGGATCTTACCGTCACCCAAACTTAGACCAGAAATCTGGGGACAAGGGGCTGATGTGCCATGGGGCTGGCAGGAAGCTGGTGGTGCAGGTGGTAGCTTTGCTTCAGGTGCTGCTCTGGCCCCTGGGAGCTGATGCTGCTGAGGGGGATGTTTTTCTGGGATTTTTAAATCTGAGGACCTGGTCAGAATATGCTCTGTTCCTGTTTACATTAAGTATCGTTTTCAGCTGCTGGCTTAGGTTATGAGGCTTTCCTATAGAGCTGTGAGTGTGCTTATATACTCACACATGAAATTTCTTATGGCTTTTCTGCTAAAAATAGCTCCTGAAGTTCCCAGACCATGGCAGCACCCCCAGTTGTCGCTGCCTGTAAGCGTAAGAGCAGAAATCCTTCTCCAAAGAGAGTGCCAGAGCCTCTGATCCTGACCCAAGAGAGAGGATGCTAATTAAATGTTGACCTCCCTTCTCTTCCTTTTTAGTATATTTAACCTTAAATTCCTTCTGGCACCTCTGGTTCGCTGAAGCTCATCAAATTAATGCTACCTAATGGGAAGCAGCGCAGAATAACAAAGGAGGGCTGTCTGCATCTCCACTCAGTTTTGGCTGCTTTGGACAAGAGGGGGGCAGTGATCCTCCAGGGCAGGGGGTACTGAGGGCCTCAGTGTGATCCGGGAAGGGAGGCAGTTGCTGGTCTCTGCCCTGTGAATTTTGTCACCATGCTGCTGGAGGTGAAGAGTTTGCCAGGGCTTTTTGCACCTCTGTAAAACAGCTGGGGGCTGCAGCCTTTTCCCCTGGATCCAGTCCTTTGCCCCCACTCCATGTGTGACGCCGCAGGAAATCACATCAGCTGGTGGCATTCCTGGTCCTTCTGCTCTACGGCTGCAACAACAATGGCTCGCTTTTCTTAGGGCTGTGCTTTTCACATCGTGAGACAAGCTGGATGCCATCCTGAGCCACACATCACCGCTGAGCTGCCTGGGTCTTGGCTGCACTGCTCTGAAGCTGCTCCTCATCTTTTTTTGCCATACCAACATTGCCTTCACTGCCCTCTCATCACATGTGGCTGTTGGTGGGGATCTGCTCTGCTCACCACTGACTGACCCATGGTAGCAGTCAGTTCCCTCCAGGCTCTTCAACACTGGAGGCCCTTCAGCAGTGCCTTGACCTCTCAAGCCTTGAGCCTGTTACCTGCTTGGGTAGCTCAGTGGCATCTGCGTCTCCCAGGACCAGACTGTGCCCTAATCCCTGCTCCTGACCCCTCAGTCATTCCAACAGGGCCCCGGGGGGAGGCAGGAGCTGATGCTGAGGGAGCTGGGGCACATCAAGGCTCAAAACCCAAGAGCTATTGGGGTTCAGCCTGTTTGCTATGTGATTTTGGGACGTGCACATGTATTAGTGTTTGGTGTGTGCTCTTTCTCCTTTGTTCCACGTAAAGGAGGCTGCAGAGGGTTATGTTCACGCTGTTGCAAATTTTATATTATGTAAGGGCTCCAAAAATGCCTCTTGTGCCCCCAAAATAGCCTCACTTGAGGAAATTCTCTTGCCCTGCTGAAGAGCTCTGCAGGGCCCCTCTTATCTCCCAGGGAGGCAGATAGAGAAGCACTGCTCTTCTTGGCTTCCCCAGGGCTATTTCTGGCCCACAGCGCAAGGCGTGCTGGTGTGCACGGCTGCCACTGGGCAAGGAGAGGAGATGTGCTGGGAGGGAGCTGTGGCCTTCCAGGAGGTACAAGCAAGAGGGCAGCACATGGCCACAGCCCTGCAGCTGTGGTGTCAGCCCGGTCCCAGCACAGCGGCCCTACTGGTGTCTGATGGAGCCGAGAGGAGCCCTTATCTCGTTGTCTCCAGTAGCACCAGTGAGTGTTTTCATTTGGAGCACCCCATGCATGATACCATGTCAAACTGGCTTGCAGTGCAAGTCTCAGTATTCTTCTAGGTGGCCACTAAAATAGGGAAACTCGTGGCTTTTTGCAACATTTGTTTGGGCTTGTGCAAAATTTTGAATGGCTTCGCCAAATCTGCTTTTTTCCACACGTATAACTTTGGTTTGTTGTCAAGGAGCAGGGGTGGCTGCTGCTTCTCCCACATCTGTGTGTCCTCTGCTCTGTTCCCAGCCCTCCCGGAGCCTGTGCATGCCTACTCCTGCCCTCTTTTCTGGACAGAGTATGAAGGGCACTGCTACCGCTACTTCCCCATCAACAAAACCTGGGCCGAGGCCGACCTCTACTGCGCGGAGTTCTCCATTGGCATCAGGTCAGCGAAGCTGGCCTCCATTCACAGGTGAGAGCCACCGACTGTCCTCTTCCTTCTGTGGAACTGGGGATGTGGGGACCGCATCCAATTCCATGCAGCAACCAAGGCCAGCCTGCTGTCTTGAGCATGTAAATCTGGGGAAGAAAATGCTTTTTGCTATGCTGGCAGAAATAATGCTGTAGTGCTCCCTGAATCTCCTGCAGGGTGTGTTTCTTGTACCTAAACTGGGGTAGAAATCTGATGTGATTACATGGGCTCTGCTCCTCCACTCCTCGTCCTCTACACTACACACCTTTTGCAAAGACCTGACACCTGATCACCACGGTTAATAGACAGGGAGCCATTTGTCTAGCTCTGGGAAGGATGGTGATGGCATTTCCTGACCCTTGCCAATGGTAACCTCTCACTGCTGCATACCTGCTCTTTTGCCAGCTGGGAAGAAAACGTCTTTGTTTATGACCTGGTGAACAGCCGCGTGCCCGGCATCCCCACTGACATCTGGATGGGGCTCAATGACCTGCGGCAGGTGAGCAGCCCCGGCCTCTGCTTCTTTTCCTGTTTTTCCTGGTTGTTGCAGTAAGTAGGTGTGCTGGCAGCCTCCTTCCTGCTTAGGTTTCCTTTGCTTGGAAACTGGTTTAGAGAATAGCCAAGTCTATTGCTGTCCTTTTTGTAGACTGAAAATTTCTCCAATATCAAAAATCACTAAGTTTCAGTATTTTCTCATGATGCTCCGTAGCTTTTCAAAAAACTGGCTTGTTGGATGTATTTCCTCACTGTATACTAGCTGATATAAAAATTGAGATCATCAGAACAGTCACAGATCAGTAATTACTTGGAAAGAAGAAGAAAAGGAGGAGAGGGAACACAGAATTTTGCACTCTTCAGTTGCAAGATTGATTTCAAGAGAACCCCTGTGCAGCGCTGCAGCCCTGTGGAGCTGCCTTTCACTGATGTTTTATGGGCACTTAAGAAATGCAAAATGAGCCTTATCATTTATTACTGTAGCTTGAATTATAGTATGGAGAGACGTTAAGCCAACGTACAAGAGGGATATTGAATTGCTTGAGCATGAGCAGAGAAAAGCAACAAAGCTTGGGGAGGACAAGAAAACAAGTTATGAGGAGTTGCTGAGAGAGTGGGGCTGCTCAGTCTGTGGTCTCAAGTTGTGCCAGGAGAGATTTAAATTGCAAATCAGGAAGAATTTTGTCATGGAGAGGGTGGTGAAGCATTGGAATGGGCTGTCCAGAGTGGTGGTGGAGTCCCTGGAGGTATTTAAGAGAGGAGCGGATGTGGCACTGAGGGGCGTGGATTAATGATAGGACATGGTAGGTCAGGCTCATGGTTGGACTTCGTGATGTTGAAGACTTTTCCAACCTCAGTGCCTGTATGGTTCTATACCATAGGTTTGTGGTGCAGGTTGCTAGTGCTTCCTGGGGTGAGTTTTCAGCTGTATAACCTCAATCAGTTGCTTGCTCAGTTCTTCATGTGTCCCTGTAGTGTCTTGCACCCATCTCCCATTTGGGTATGTGGCAATGGGTTGACTTGGGACAGGGTCTGAGGGACACTGCTCCGCAGTGGCTGCACCTCTGCCTGTGCCCCACAGGAGGGTCACTTCGAGTGGACGGACGGCACCTCCTATGACTACAACTACTGGGATGGCAGCCAGCCCGATGACGGCATCCACTCCATCCCAGAGGAGGAGGACTGTGTACAGATCTGGTACCGGGCCAGCAGCGGTAAGCACCGTGGTTCAAGGGCGCACTGAGTCCTATTTGCATGCAAATAAATTCTGTCTGCTGCTGCTCGTGCTTTTCTGAAGAGGCTGCTTGGCAAGGTGATGATTTGCATTTTAAATCTTTATTTTCTGCTTTTCTTCACAGAGCAGGGTGTTTTCTCTATAACCATGCTCTCACACACGCTTTTCCTCTACTTACATTCAACCTCAGCACCTAGGGGGGAGCATCACTGGAGAATCACTACATTTAGTCAAAGTTAATGTGTTGTGATCTCCCCCTGCGTGCACGGCTTGCTGCTAAGTATTTCCCTTGGCCAGCTTTCGCCTCCGTTGCCACTATGGGCTCTCACTAAAGCGCGGCAAGACCCTGCTTGTGTGAGGAGCCCGAAGGCATCCCTGGGCTGGGTGCTTTGCCTCACGCCTTGTTTTTGGGGCAGCGCTGCGCTCCTGGAACGACAACGCCTGCGGCCGGACCTTCCCCTTTGTCTGCAAAATCCCCTCGCTGGCCCTGGACTGAGCCTGACTGTGTGTGCCCAGCTTCCTGAGGCAGCACGGGGACGGAGCAGGCCTCATGCTCTTCACCTCGGTCCTGGAGCTCTGCCTGCTGACAAGCGAGTTGCAGAGCAATGGAGGCCACCCAGATTTAAGCCTGGGGTCGAGTTTAAAATAAACTCTCACAGGAAATCCATAGGAAATCTGTTATTTTATCAATGCAGAAGTTGTGGCTGCAGGTGGAGAACTGGGAGAAAGGGGATGGGCTGTTGCTGGGCACTGTAGGGTCATGATGATGGCTTGGGGTGGGGAGGGGAAGAGCCTGGAGCAGCTGTGCTGTGCTGTAAGGGGATAGCCAGTGTGAGTTACACATATAGCATGCACACACGTGCTGTGGCTGTGCCATCAGCTGCAGGCGGATTGGTCTTCCTGACTTTAAAGAGCAAATGCAATATTAATTCTTCCTAATTGCTTCCCATAAGCTTGTCAGTAATATGTAAAACATAATTATCATTACAGGCCCCTTGGATAGGTTTTAGATAGGATCAATTATCCCTTAAGAAACAGCTTTAAGGCACAGGGCCTTCTTTGCAGGCTGTTCCTGGCAGGACAGCATCCTTTTCCTCATCTTGACACAAAACCAAGACAAATCCTTTGCAAAGATGAGTAAAAACTCCCACATAAAATTGCTTTGTTGCCCCTGATGTCACCAGCTGAGACACATCTCAAAGCTCATACTTTCCGGAGTGATTGCATTGGGTGCAATGAGGTCAGCAAGGCTGAGACAGCTTTACCCCTAGTAGCTAGCTCTGCTTTTGGCTAAAATGCATTTTCTCTCTGGGACCTTGGAATGGAGCTGCAAAACTTGGTGGGGGTACACCTGTAGTTGTAAGTGGGGCTGTGTGTTGGAGCCAGTCTTTAAAATGAGGAAATACTGTCATTCCAGATACACATTTAAAATATGTTTAATTATATATGTATACATTTCAGCAGTTTTCTGCCAAAATGCTGTGTGGTAGAGGATGTTCACCCCGTCTATTTTGTTATGGAGGTGAATGCCCAGGGTCCCTCAGCACAGCCAAGCTCGAGTACCCAAAGATCCACCTCCAGAGTACCTGGGCTCTGCTGCTGGTTTGGTTGTCTCAATGGCGCAGGGATGCTGAGCGTCCCAGCACTGTACCTGGGAGATGCTTTCCTCTCCATCCCCATTGCTCAGCTCCTGGAGGGGTGAGTCCATGCTGCTGATGCCTTCATTTCTTTGTGGGTGCGTGCTGAACCTCACACCCAGCAGAAGCCCCTGGTCAAGACATGAGATGGATGGATGGACACCCAGTGTTTGTCAGCCTGCAAGATTCAAGAAGACAAAACCCATTTATTTCCTTCAAGAACTACAAACCTTTTCTATTACGTGGTGATTTGCTTATTGCTGCTGTGACCCATGGGCATATGTAGTTTGGTTGTTTTTTTTGGGGGGGGGGGGTTGTTGTGTTTTTGTTGTTGTTATTTGTTCTGATTGTTTGTAGTTTTTGCATGTTGGACAGGAGGTAATGAATGTGTTTTTTCCAGGCTTATGCCTGCCATCATAAAACAGTGCATTGCATAAGATAGCAATGGTGCATAAAGAAAACAGCTGTAAAAGTAAGATGTTCCTGGTCCTGGTAAGTTCAACAAATGCTGAACTGAAGCAGCACCTGGTGCAGGGGCTGCCTCCCTGCACTGCTTCTTCCTGCTTGCTCTGTTTGCAGGAGCTGGGAGCTCAGCACCATGGGTCCTGGCACTCCTCGAGCCAATGCACCCACCTTTCCCTGCAAGTGGCTTGAGACATTTCCAAAAAAAGGTTTGAAAAGTTCCCTTGGGAAAGCATTTGAAGAGTTGGGCCCTACCATGGCTAAAAATACTGCTAATGGGGTGAGCCTGTGGAAGCTGTCGGCTCCAATTAATATCTTCATTTCCAGGTAAAGAGAAATGAACTTGCATGACCAGAAAGTCGAACTGAAGTTAATAGGGGTGATGTTTTGCAAACCTCTGCTGCTTTCACCTCAGACTCCAGTATCCTTACTTTCAAAAAACAAACAAACAAACAAACACCTAGTGCTTCATCCTTTGCTGCTGCCTTCTGTGTCACAGCAATCACACAGGGCTCCTGGGACAAAAGGAGTGTTCTGCTCCTGAATGAACTCTTGGATCATCAGGGTTGATGCTTAGCAGATGATAAGATGTGCCTATGCCATTGAAGTTTGCTCAGCTGAGAGGAGCTGCAGCTCTTCAGGCTGAACATTATTTTAGTTTTCCTGTGCCCCTGTCCATGCCCCCAGCTCCTCACCTTGGCTGTCCCTGTGTGTTAAGACCAGCAGCCTGGGAACCCTCTAAGCAATAGATGCAGGAGAGTCCTCTTACCTCTATAAGTGTTTCAGGAGCTCAGTATCTTCCTTTGCAATGTGTGAACTTGGGGTAAGTGTATGACATACTCCAGGAGTGAACAAAAATGATCATCTATTGCTGACAAATGCCTTTATCCTCCTGTGCCCCATTTCATGGTCTGGAGAGGTGCTGTTGTCCTCACTCAGCCCCAGCAGGCAGGAAACATGGGACCACCTGCACACTTTGTCATTTAATTCTGGTTTTATTTTATTTTATTTTTATTTCCTGAGATTCTCTGCTGTGTGTGGGAGGAAGCTTCAAGGACAAGCTGCAATCTCTGGGCTGCCAAAACACTTTGGTGCTGTGCCACTGGGAGAGCAGTGGAAACCAAGGGGCTGGTTCAGTGTGTTGGTTCATGCTGCCCACATCACTCACTGCCAATGCCATCACATTCTGACTCCCTGAGATTGTGGACGACAGAGCCCATAGTCAACTCTGTGTTTGGTCCAGACATTGCATGAACATTCAGTACTCCATGATGGAGAGCCTCTGGGTTTGCAGCTCTTCTGGTGCAGCACAACTATGCGAGAAGGGTGATTGGGTCTTTTATTAAATGCTTTTGCACAGCAGGGGCCTGTCAGCTTGGCTTGAAACTCTCCTCTCTGGTTGCAAGTCATCAGAAGTGCAGATCCAATGAGAAAGTAATGAGTTCCTGCTGGTAAACCCGGTCAGCCTTGGAGGTCACTGTGTCAGCATGCAGGTGATGTGGTGCAGAAGGGGACCTCAGCTTGGCAAGGCTACTGCCACCTGTTTGTCCCCAATCTGGGCAAAGCTGTGCTGGGCAGGGTGCAGGAATAGGGCTGCTGCTCAGCGGTGTCTGAGTGGTGCCTTCCAACACAGTCATACTGCAGTGCTCCTGCTGCTTCAGCTCAACGGAGCTGTGCTTTGTCATCTGTTAACAGACAGCCCGGCTCTTGGGTTACCACGGCAACCAGATATTTGCTCATTTGTATTTCTTGAAAATTATTCCTTCTTGTTGATTGCAGTGTTTGTGGAGCTGCTTGTCAGGGTGCTGAGGCACCAGCACCTGTCAGCACTGTGTGCAAGTGGACCAGTGCTGCTTCACAGCTGGCAGAAACTCTGCTGGCTGTGATGTGCTGTAACTGCATTCCTCCTGCACAGATGGGTACCACAGGCCATGGGCAGGGTGTTTGCTCGGCTCATCCCACCTGACCTCTGCTTGTTGCATCGTGCAGCCAGTTGGGTAATGTACAACCAAGTTGCTGGAGACCTTCCTAAGGAGGGGAAGGGGAAGCATTTGCAGGACGAGGGTTTTTCAGCATGGAAAGGACGGCAATAAAACATCTCCCTTTGGGTACATTCAGGCTGAGGGATAACTGTCCCTTGTATGATGGAGAGAGGAGGTGGGGGCTGGAGGGTCTCCAGGGAAACAACCACTGCTTCCATCTGTCCAAGCAGGAGGTGGTCAGCATCATCCCCTCCATCTCCTTCCTCTGACTACACCCGTCACTCACTGAAGGGGAAGGCACCAATAGAAGTGAGGGGTGAAACACTGAAATGTGAGTTCATTCATCAGGGTGAGGGCAAATACCCTCCGAAAAGGGTCGTGGTCTTCATTAATCTCCCAGGTGCTGTAGAAAGTCATAGGCTCAAGTAAATGCCGAATGGGAATGATGAAGGTGTTCATCTAATATGGAGAATTGCCCTGGATTTGGCAGGGTTGTGAAAATGATTACAATTTTTAGTAGCAGTAAGATTAATGGTTATGATGAAATCTTAAACACCAGCTTTATACTCTGCCCTTTCAATACCCATTAACTCCTTACAAAGGCTCTGCTGTTGCTATCTGGGGGAGCTGGCTGTCCTTACACATGTAACCCACCCAACCCTCATATTCACCTTTGCTGATAGAGATTACTGTGTTCCTTTTTGCCCTGGGCCCTACATGTGCACTCTAGAGCTGCCAGGGTCAGACTTGAGGGGCGATTTAGGCCAGATGTTAGGTGGAATTTATTTACTCAGAGGATGGTGATGCTCTGGCACTGCTGCCCAGTGCTGGGGGTGCCCCATCACTGGAGGTACCCAGTGCCAAGCTGGATGGGGCCATGGGCAGCCTGAGTTGGTGAGGGACAGCCAACCCTCAGCAGGGGGTGGGAATTGGATGGACTTTAAGGTCCCATCCAACCCAAGCCATTCTGTGACTCTATGATTCTATGACTTTTGGGAAGGATGGGCTGGTTTTAGGTTGAGCGGGCAAGCCGATACTGAATTACACTTGCAGTTTCTTCCATTTCTAATTGTTTTTAGCATCCAGCCATGCAGGGCACCAAATACCTCTCAGAGCAAAGATTTTAACTCTAAAATGCCAGCACAGCCTCCTATCATCTGCAGAGCCAGCTGCCCATCCTCTCCTGCATCTCCTTCTTCATTTTCTGGTTGGAACTGAATGACCCCTCCACCCCCCCCAGAAAAAGCTGTGGTGTTGTTCAGATGGCTCAGTGCAGTGAATGACCCATTTTTTTTCTTCTCCAATGAGTCATGGATCCTCCTATGAAAGATCTCATTATTAATATGCCATTTGGGGAATATGTCTGATTTTTCCAGCAGCAGCCGTGTCTCTGCTCTGTAAGGAAACCTACACAATTAATGGCTATGTCAGATGGCTGTGCCCCAGAACAACTAATTTGATATCTGTGTTTGCTTGTTTTTGAAGGATAAATCGCTTCTTTTGTAGATGGGTGTGATGCAACCTGCTTATCACTTGCTCCTTATTAGAAATTTGTTGGAATTCTCACAAGCAGGGCATGGGGATTCCTCCCCAAGCAGTCTGTCTTGCAAAAGAGAAGCAGAAGAGGACAGGGAATTTTGGGGTGTGAAGGATGCTCAGGGAAAGCCTTTACTGTCACCCTGCATCTGGGAGGCCCCCAGATATTTGATCTCTGGCAAACCTGGTGAAGCACATAACCGAATGAGTGTGTCTCTCTGTATATATTTGTATTCATTATCTATGATCTTTAAAGGATATTTCTCCTACCAGGAGTCCTATTACATCACTTTGAAGTGCAAGGGACGTGTTTTCTAAGATTTACAGAAAAACCTAATTGCAGGCTGCTTATGTACCATGCTGTCATGTCACCTCATTAGCCTGATGAGCTGGCTGAATTGAAGGACAATTGCTTTGTGTTCTGCCAAGTATGCCTTCTAGAAAACAGGTGCAGTACTCAGTACAATTTAAGAGCACTGAGCAGACTGGCTGGGTTGGGGTAATTCTGTGTGTATCTCTGGGTGAGGTGGAAGGTTGGAGTGTGGGATGGAGAGCAGCAGCAGGGCTCCAGTGGGTCTGTGTTCTTCTGGACAGGAACCCAGCTGCAGCCATGGATGTTGTTGTGCCCCTTGGCTCCTTGCTGGGCACACACTGCCTCTTCTCATCTCCATCCTATGGATGCCATTAAGCCACAGCTGCTGCTGGCCCCTGCTTGTTATTGAAGGCTGTAAGTTGCCACAGTGGATAGCACTTCATCCTGTGGGGCTGTCTGCCTCCCTAGGAGGCCAGGACCTGGGAAAGCCATGTTTATCCCAGAGATCCACCTTGGTCCTTTTGGGACCTTTCTATTGTACTCATTTTGTGCACATAATTTCAAAACCACCCTGTTTGCTTTCTTTGTGAACACAGACAAGGCATCCTCGACACCACCAGGAGCAATATGAAGCACCTGCTAGCACAAGCAGGGCTGTGAGATGGCATGGTTGCCTTTCTCAAGAGACAGTCGCAGATCGTGTTTCCCATGCAGGTTGCTGTAATGTTTGTTGCTGCTCGTCCCCTAGCAATGCTGCTGAGCTCACGCCGGGGCCAGCAGCCAGCTCTGGGCTGCACCGCTGCTCTGTGGGCAGACAGCAGCTCCTGTGTGTGTTGGAGCTGTGGTGCCAGCAACAGGAGCTGCTTGGGCAGCGTGCAGAGTAATGCTGTCACAGCTTGATTTGTCCCTGGTGCTTCTCCACCCCAATTCCCCATTGGTGACAGTGCAGTGTCTGCTAAAGAGACCTGAACTGCAGGTTTTCCTGAAGCCTATCTCTGGTAGCCCTGCTGTCAAGGCAGGCAAGGCTCTTCTCAGAGGCTCTTCGTAAAAATTTGTCATCATCAGAATTTGTTTTCCGCTTAGTTAAAATCTAAGTGATGTTCTCACCTGACCCCTGTGAGCTGGAGTGGTGCTGTGGCTGGGAGTGGGGTTTGGGGCTGAGAAGCAACACTATTAATGTTTAGTGTTTAGTCATTAAAAAAAAAAAAAAAGAAACAGAAGAAGAAGAAGAAGAAAGGATAACCAAGTAACACTCAGAACCCCCAGGCGAGCCCTTTCCCGCAGCGGGGTTGGCCTGAACTGCACCTGTTTTGGGGCCGAGGGAATGTTTGCAGCCGTGCAGTCACAGAGTCATAGAAGCACATCCATGAGAGTGTGCTGCCATCTCTTGGCTATGCAAATTGGAGGGCAGCGGAGGAGCACAATAGGCTTCAGAAACAAAATTTAGAAACTAGAGTACAGAATCACAGAATGGCTTGGGCTGGAAGGGACCTCACAGACCGTTGAGTTCCAACCTGTGCTGTGGGCAGGGCTGCCAGCCATATCTGTGTCTTCCCTGGTGGTCACTGCATCCACTGGCTTCACTTCTCTCCAAGGCTCCAGGATTGCAGCTCCCCACTGCTGCTGCCAGAGCCTCGCAGGGGCACAGCCAGAACTCCCCAGGCACTGCTGTGCCCTCTGGCCAAAGTCCTCTTCCCATTGATTTTTTTTTTTCTTAGACTTGGGTGGCTGGTCTGAACCTCTGAGCACTTAATGCTGGCAGACTTGCATGGATCCCTTCCCATGGGGGAGCTACCTGTGCTCACTCTGAGGCTGAGAGCTGTAAATATAACCTGACGGCTGGGGACGAGCTGCCGCCTGCACTACAGTGCTTGGTTGTGTCTGAGGTCGCTCTGTGCTGTCTGACCCCGTTGCTGGACACTGGTGCTTGGTCACCTCTGTGGCTGCCAGGGACCAGGCCCTGCCCTGCTGCTGGGGGACACCAGCCCTGAGAAACAGCCCCGAATGGCTTTGTCAGTTACCCCATAGTGACAAAGCCAATGCTTGAGAAGTCTTGGGGAAGAGAAAAAATGAGAAGACAAATTGCCTGGGGAAATGAGGTGGTCATAAAGTGCCAGGTATTTTGTTGATGTGGATGGGATCCATTTGTATGTGACATCTCTGGCAGTGACATGAACTGATCTCCCAAATCCGCGGCTGTCAGTGTAGCACTTCTCCAACATAGAAAAACAAATGTCAGTGATGCTGAACAGAAAGGGGGAGGGGGTCGTGGCCCTGCTCTAGGCTGATATCATCATATTGCTGGGGATGGGAGCACTGAGCAGGCACGCTGCAGCCGCTTCTTGCCTCTGCCCAAATCACCAGCGGTGAGTCATCATGTGCAGATGCTATCAGCTGCCATGGTTCTTGCAAAACCCATTGCTGCTGACAGGAGCAGGACTCTGATCGTGGCCAGAATAGCTGTCACTCAATGGAAACATGGTATAGGAGCCAAATTCTTAGGACTTTAATTCTAGAAACAAAGTGAGCAGTGCCCTGCCCCTCTGCTGGGATGAGAGGTGGTGAAGTTGGGGCAGAATGGGGAGCAGGGGATCTCAGTGCAGGACGTGGGTATGGCTGAGCAGCTCCTGCTGAGCTGCCTGATGGGATGTAGATGGAAAAGCAGAATGGCTGAGTGCTTGCTATCACTTTGCAGAACTGATAGTATGGCTGAGCAGAGATCAGGGGAGGCTGGAGCTGGCCAGCAGCCTGTATGGGTACAGAGCACAGACAGCAATGGCAAATCATGATGAGACATGGCAGCAGGGCACAACTCAGCCCGCTGTGCTGGGATGCATTTCAGCAGCTTTGTAAAAGATGCCTGTTTGCCTGGGAAGCTCTCATCACTGCAGCTCCTTTCCATCTCTGCTCAGGAATAGGAATAGGAATGGACTTGAACTGTGAGATGCTGCTCTGTGTGGCACAAGGTTGGCCTGCAGGAGCACTGGGGCAGCCCATGCCTGTGTGAAGCCACGTGCCTCCATGCTGCATCCAGAGCTGGTGCTGATGTCCACTGATTGGAAACCACTGGAGAGCTCAGCAGTTAAATGAGGAGGTGTTTCCTACCCATACACAAGTGTTGCTTGGAGGAGATAAGAGTGTATAATAAGTGTAGGGAGACTGAATTAGCAGGGAGTTTGGTATCCTTTTGGTCTGATGGTTGCTGCAGCCTCAGGAATTTGCTAATTAGCTGTGTGGGACAACTAATTATCTTGTCAGCCAGCCAGTCAGTAATTCAGTTTAATCACACTTTCTTTTTTTGTTCACTGACAGCACGTTGGGCACTTCAGAGTTCTGTGTGCTGCAAGGGCTGCAGTCCCAGCGCTGAGTGAGGAGCCCCAGCACCCACCCACGGTCCTTTGCTTGACACCCATGGCAGTGTAAAATGCTTTGGTCCCAGAGGAACTTGACTTAAAGATGGAGCCAGAGACAAATCCTGACCTGACGAGAGCTTTCAGCCCATGTACCAGCATGGGAGAACATAAGGGCCAGGGCTGGCTGGGAAATAACAACCAGAACGTTTTTGATAAGAGACAGGGGTGTGAGCCAGCAGCACAGAAACGCTGCGTTCAGCAGGTGCTCTGCTTACCCCATCCTGCTTTCCACAGTCTTCTCTGCTTCCCGCAGGCATAACTGAAGCTGTGTGCACTGGGCAGAAAGGTATTGCTGGAAAATACATTTTTTCCACCTGGCTGGTAAACATTTCAGTCTGTGGGCTTAACCCTGCACTAAATGATGCTAGAGTAAAGCTGAAACCTAGTCAGTGTATCAGGGCTGTCCAGTGAAATGCAGTGTGCAGCCCTGTGTGTGATGGGGAGAAGGGAATCCTGGTCTGGCTAGCTTTCCCCCTTCACAGCAAGAATTATCCCCCTCTTCCATGGAATCAAGGGATAGGGGGATGAGTTACATTATTCATGAACTGAACCCTAATGAGGCTAATCACCAGCTAATTAAAGTCCTCTCGTTACACACCCTGTATTGCTGTGCCCTGGTGGATGGTGGTGTAGCGGTTCTCAGCTGAAGGAGCTGAAACAATTTCTCTGGAACGCATTCCAAAATTAATTTAACACACAGCGTCTGCTGGGACTGGGTGAGTCAGAGCGCCGTGATGGGACTGTGAATGCACTGCGATTTATTTGTGCTGAAGTTTAAATAAGATTGATGGGGCCATAAAAATGTTATCAAAGAGACTTCATGGTGAAGCCTAACAGGGAAATAAAGCTCCAGGTTTTGGGGCACACTCGCTCCATGCTGGAGGGCTGCAGTGGTGGGAAGTCCTCTCTGGTGATTTGAGCTGAGCTCCGTAGGCTCAGCCTGTCCAGCTGCAGCTTTGCTCTCAGATGCTCTTAATGCTTCTTACTGGCACACACACACAGTCCCAGGGGTGGTCCATTCCTTCCACCCACTGAGAACTGAACTTGCCACGATGGTTAGAGGGTGACAATCTCCTGGACCAAAAAATGCAGGGCAGAGCTGGCAAACACGCTGCTCTCTTGGGTCATTTTCCAATACATCCTGAGGACAGAGAGAGCTCAAACCTCATGCATGCCCTGAAGCAATGATAAGCCAGCAGACCTGAAGCCCTTTGACTGTCTGGGGTGAGTCAAAGCTGTAGCAAGCATGACATCCAGCCCTGCTGATGGTTCCTTTGGGAGCTGTGGGTACTGGAACAGTTTGGAGATGCCAGTGAGAACTCTGCAGTATCTCTTGGAAAAGAGCATTTGTACTCCTATGGGGGAAACCACGCCCCTGGTGAGGATCCTGGAGGCCCTTTGCTGCAGCAGGAGGAAAGGGAACCTATGGGATATCCCCTCCTCAGTTCATGAGCTGCTGTCCCAAGGACCAGCGTGGGCTGGGTGTGACTCTGTGCTCCAAAGTCACCTCAGTGTTGGAAGGATTGGACACAGACCTCTTGTAGGTTCTGTGCATCAAACCAGACTGTGCCTGTGTTTAAGACTGTTTGGGCTCTGAAGCTGTCCCTCCAAGTCCCTTTTCCTCCCATTTCCCAGTGGGATGAACCTGTAAACCCAGCTGGGCTGTGTCCATTTCCCACACACTGCTCTGGAAGGACAGCAAAAAGAACCAGATGGATGGAATCACAAAAGTACAAAGGATTATTGGCTTTGGTTTGCTTTTCAAAGATTAAGCTCTTTCAAATGTGCTGAGCTTCATTTATCACTTAGATATAGACCAGCACAGGCAAGTACATTTATGGGGTAAGATCTTCCAAAGGATTTCTTTGTACTTCTCAGCCAGAAGGTGTCAAACTCTTAGCTTTTCGATGAGCACTCAGTGACCCAGGGAGAGGAGCAGTGAGCAGATGTGTGGCTGCAGCTGCAGGCTGCCATGGGCTGGGCACCTCTGTGTTCCAGGTGCCAGCCCATGTGTGCCACTTGTCACACTGTCACGTTGCTGGTGTGCTTTGATGGGTGGTGAGAAGCCTTTTGTAAAATGCTTGTGGGCATCTGATTTTGGCTCAGCCCTCCTGCTGGGTTTGTAGAAAGAGTCCATGAGCTGCTGTGTTGCAGCAGGTAAGTACAGTGCTTCTCACTTGGCAATCTCCTTCCAATGCACTGAGATCACAGTCAAGAAAGACACAGGGCGCAACAGACTTTCCAGCCTGGGTGTTTGCACTGTGGCTTGCTAAAAGGCACTGAACGGGATCCTCCTGACAATCTCTTTGAAACCATGTGAGTCATCAGCATGTTGACACGCACTCATTTTGTCCAAGTCTGGTTTTTGTTCCACCGGGGGTGTCTGTGCCCAAAAGGTGCTGGAATGGAGTGCAGCCTGCTGCAGATCAGTCAGCTCCCACTGCTCACGCTGGAACTGGGGGATGAACGCACATCCACACCCTGGTGTGTGGTGACTGGGAAATGTATGGCACAGCTGCTCAGAGGCCATTTCCTCTGTGAAGAGCGAGCATTTTCCCAGGGCATCCTCTCTGTTTTTTTCCCCAGCCAGGTGAGCATGCAATGTGGTCATCCCCATGCCCTGCAGCACCCCAAAGGCTGCCGAAGGGCTGCACTCTGCCTTAGACATGGGCAGAAGCAGCGTGTCGGAGGCTGCCAGCTGTGTCGGAGGCTGCTGATGTGTCGGTGCTGCTCCTTGGGGATGCCTGGAGCAGCGTGCTCGGGCTGCAGGCGGTGCAGGACCTGACGTCACTGCTGTGATGCTCACGCCGTCTCATCCACTGGAGCCTATTTTTAGAATTATCTCAAAAGTGCCTCCTCGCCCGGGTTCAGTTGCTTAGCAGCCGCCTTGCAGCTCGTGTGATTAGCACGGGAGCAGGGTTACAAACACACGTGTGGAGATTGCCTTGCTGTGTGCAGTACCTGGTTGCGGCACCAAGACCTAGCATCTCTCATGTGTGCAGGGCTGGAGATGTGTTCCTCTGCTCTAGGGGATGCTCTCCATCCCCCATCCTTGTGGCTGCATGCCTACATCCCTGTTTGTCCCTTTAGCACGGCAGAGACTTCTCTCCTGGTTTGCTCCGTTTCGGACCAGGCATGAAAATAGGACTCAGGCTCTGGAAGTCCCCATCCTGCAGCCAAGAAAAGGCAGAGCACAGAGTAGTGCCAGGATGCGCTGTTTATTCTTCAGCGAGTGTTTATTTTCAGCTCATCTGTTTTCTCTGACATGTACAGAAATGTGTGTTTCTAAAACTGCCTGCCAGGATTGCTGGTGTCTCAGGGCGAAATTAAGTTTGCCATAGAGTCAGTGATGCTCTTGGTCATAACAGGGCTCTCAGAAGACGAAGGTAATTATTTTCTCAAATTGGTAAGTTCGATACCTAAATTGTGCCTGCTTGAATTGGTTTAATCAGGTCGCCCAGCCACAGATAACTTTATAAATATATTTACTGAAGAAAAAATTATTTTAGGTTTTCATGCCCTGAAAGAGTCCTCCTAAAGCTGGAAAGTCCCAGCGTATGTTACTCTAGGTGCAGTATCTCCATGTCCCTCCTTGGCTGTGGGCAGGAATAAAAAGTGAGAGTGTGAACCCAGCACGGTGCCCCATAGGCATCATTATTTAGCAGGAAAGGTAGAAGTCCAGGTTACAGTTAGTGTCTGCCTGCGAGGCCTCTGGCAATGGGGAGCTCGAGCTCCCAGCTCCCCTTGAGCCAGCCCCACTGCCTGCACAGCCTGCCCCGAGGTGATGCTGCAAAGGTTGTTCCTTGGCTTTATGTTCCCATTAGTCACCGTGGTGCTGTGCCTACTCTGATGATTCTCAGACATTACGCAATGCCGAAGCCCCTCTGCCCTGCTGAGCGCCGTGGTGCCAGCAGCGCTGGCTTTTCTGCAAAGCAAAGGAAGCAACTGAGCCGCGTGTTTGCAAAAAGCCGTGGCAAGGCCTGATCCACGTTAGAATGAAACACTTTCTGCATCCCAATGGCTCTGGGCTCTGTGAGCAGCGCCTTCGCTCTGCCACCTGCTGCCAGCTGGGGAGCGGGCACTGGCTCTGGCCCTCTGCACCTCCAAATGTATCTGAAATAAGAAACAATACTCAGGTGTCTGAGGGCAGAGCTTTATTACGGTCTGTTTGCTGAGAGCTCCATCCTTTGGCAAGACCACCGAGAGCGTGGAAGGAAATGAGCGTTAACGTTTGGCAGACGTTTTGTAATATTGCTTATAGGAAGGTAAACGCCACAAGCACGTGTGCCATTTTATAAAGAAACGCTTCTGTCAGGAAAGCGATTTTGTACCCAATTACATGGCCCGATTGAGATCAGTGTTAGCAATGTGTGGTAATATTTGGCCATCTGCTGATCAGAGCAAGAACTGCACGGTGTCCATCTCAGAACGGAGACGTTAAGATCTGCCATACAGCATCGTGGCAGACGAAAATTCATCCCTTGAAATTCATAGAAAAGGACAGAATAGCATCTGTGCACGTGCTGTGGGACAGCGAGGCTGAGAGGAGGGTGGGGGACGTTTTGCCCCTACAGCTGAGAAAATGGGCTGAGCTCTGATCCACGAGCTGGAGCCGCTCCTCCGTGCGGATGGAGCCGGGAGAGCTTCGGTCAAATCTGATTATTTCATCCTCCTCCCATTAGAGGGAGCCTGCAGACGTTGTCATCCCTGCCATCCCGAGCAAGATTGCGGAGGTGTCCCGGGGGGTGAACGACGAGGGCTTGGATAAACTCATAGAAACACAGTGAGTCAGGAAAGAGGCAAACCAAACAATAGCACAGCTATTTGCTTTAGAACTTTCCTAAACACTTTCCTCAATTTCCTCTCATCTGAATTATTCCTGAATTTTCTCAGCATAGTCAATATTTTGCCCTAAAAGCACCTGTGGCAGAGACAGGGGCACCTGGCACTGATTATAGCTCCAGTCCCACCCGCACCCAGCACACCACGAGCCTCAGTTTGCCCCCGGGGGGTGGGCTGCTGCTTTTGCCAAAAACTCTGTGCAGTTCCTTCACCTGGCTAAGTGGAAAGCTGTGCTCTCCCTCCTAGCACAAGCTGTAATCACAAAGGGCAGATCTTTTGCTCTGGGATGAGAGCATGCATAGCAATGGTACTCTGAGTTCCTTTCTTGTTAGGTGGTTTGATGCAGCTCCAGCAGCAGGCAGCACTGCTGCTACACATCGTATTGGAACACGTGCCTGCAAATACAGGTCAGGATATTCACTTTCTTTTCATCTGAGTTCACTGTCAATTTGTTTAATGTTCTTCTGTATTTTCTTTTTCTGAGCTACATCACTGGAGTGTGCTTGAATTGCAGCTACTGTCTGCCCCAGGCAATTTGTGCATATTGGTTTTTCTGGAAGTTCCTCCAGCTTCAAGGAGAATTTGGGACTTCCATAGGGTGGGAGCAGCCCCTGCAGCCCGTGTATGAAGGAAGGTGTCCTGTCTGCTCGTCCTGCTCATGCTGTAGGTGCACAACAGCAAAAAAAATGATACTCTGGTGAGCGTGAGGTTGACCTGAAATGTTCATCGAGTGACTTCTGTCCCAGAGACAACCATTACTGCTTGGACAGTGCAAGCAAAATCTCTTGTAGGACTTATCAAGGCTGCCCGCTTTGTGCGCATGGATAAAAGGCATTAAGAAAATGTCCCTTGTTTTTCAGATGTGCTGCCTTTCCTGGGGCTTGTCTCCTTGCTAAGCTGTGCCTCTCATGAGCTCTGTACATCTCCAGTGGTGTGCATTTATTTGGCCCTGGAGGCAGCACCCTGTGCGATGCAGTCTGTCTCGTTGGCAGCCCGTGGCACATTTTGCTGTTCTTCTGTTTCATTTGGCAGATCTAGGTTTGCACGCAGTGCCTGGCACAGCCAGGGCCAACTCACCAGGACACCTTGGGCTCAAGAAAAAAACTTCTTTCAGAGCAGGGGCAGCACTTGCAGCCTTGTGCTCATTACAGAAGAAGTGATTTATTTTATTTTATTTTATTTATTTATTTATTTATTTGTTGTGTGTGCAGAAACTGAAAAAACTTCAGACAGATAAAAAGGATTATTAAGAAGAAGAGGATGTATCAGATGAGCTCAAAGTCAATGTGATTGCACTTCGTGCTGTACCAGCAAGTCTTCCTCTAGGATGAGACCCAGCTTCTGCTGGCTTCATCCCATCCCTTAGTGGCCCTTTCCTTCTTATTGGAGCAAACTGCTGGGACAATGGCCTGAAGGGGACTGCAGCCTCTTGTCTTGGGAACCAGTTGCCTCTAGACTAGAGCTTAGTGGGCTCTACATTCCAATTTCATGTCCCTTGCCCACCCCCACCCCCCTTTGAATTCTTTTATTTTTTATTTCAGCTAGCTGCTAGTTACAAAGGCTAAGACCCTCTCTGCTAACATTGCTGCAGACATTCACACTCCTGGCTTCCAGGGAATACTGAGATCTCTGATGTAGAGCACAGTGGAATGATAAGGGTGGATCTGCTCCTTCAGCTAGCAACTGAAGTAGGATATAACAATGGAATTAATTCTAAATTACTTAACTACTTGAAGGGCTATTACTTTTTTTAATTACAAGAAAGCCAGAGGAAATCAATATAATTTAATTTTGACCAAAAACTCAAACAGCATAACTGTGTGTTTCATTTATTACAGAACTGACAGAACATTACTGTACTTTCTGAAGCTTTACCTGCCTGAAAACTCTGTGCTTTGTTTATCCTGGCCAATTATAGTGACAGTCCATGGTTTGGACATGGCTTTACTTATTGCTCAGCAGATGCCTGAAGGACCAAGCAGGGTCCTACACCTTGTTTTTACATTATAACCCCATGGCAGGGCCAGCTCCCTGTTCACCAAGTTCAACGATGCTTTGTTTTGGCATTGATTATTAACTACACTTGTTGGACCCTCTAAGTATCACAGCCCTTTGTGGAGCACTGCTGCCCACAGGGCACAGTGAGGAGATGGGATGGGCACTGTGCTGCAAAACCTTACTGAAATGTGGGAAGATGGAGAGGGAAACGGGAACAAAAGGAGCAGCTGGATGGGTTGGCTTCTGAGTGCTTCGAGCAAGCAGTGAATGGTGCAGCTGTAGAATGCCTTTGTCTTGCTGCTCCTGGCTTTTTTGCCTTTGTAGTCAGAGTTTATTTTTTAGCTAGTATTTTTAGCATTGTTCCAGTTCAGTAGCATTTAACCTTGCTGCCATAATAACTGCTGCAGAAATTGTCAGGAGGGAATTTATTCTGTCTTTGTGAATCTGTTTGTACAGTATAAAATAAAGAAAGCCTGAGGCAAGCTATTGAACAACAAGGAAAAGACATAATATTGACTCACCAATTGGGTAGCATCATCTGCCTGTGTTCTTAACAAGGCAGGGATCCTACAGTACAGTCTCATTTGATCATGTAATTAAGGAGTGTCTCATAAGGCAAATAAGGAGGACAGCACACGATTATGTATATATGTAATATAGCAAACCTGGTAATTTTTGAATATCTGACTTCACAGTGTGTATACTTGTAATGCTCATGGGTAAGCAAAGGAGCTGACTTGCACACACACATCTTTATGAGAGAGGTGTGTGTGTGGGAGTGGTTTCCTTGCTGTCTGTGGTTCCAGCCCCTGTGCAGTGCCTTGCGTCATGCAATGGGATGGAGAACCCCGCACCGGCCCTTCCAGCAGCACTTCTCCCATGCCTTGGCTGTTGTCAAGGATACCTATCTCTGGCACACATCTTCACATAGCTTCTCTTCTTAGCATGCTTTCCATTGCTATGGAGACTATCGGGAACTCATTTAGCAACTCCCAGTGCTCCACTAGGGATGTGTATTTCATAACACACCTCTCGAAATGAAGAGAAATGTTGAATTTTTGGCCTCTCAGCTGCTCTGTCCAGCCTGGCTGAGGGAGGAACCATCAGATCTGAGACCTCCTGCACCAACATAGCACTGCTACAGAAAGACAGACTGAGTGGGGCTGGTTCTATGCAGGGTAAACCTTGCATGTGGAGGAACCCAGAGGTGTGCCATGGCTACCTGATGTGGCTGTCCCCATGCAGAACCCTCCACAGGGCTTCACAGTTCTGCTGAGCTCCCATGCCACTGCTGTGTCTGGTAAAGAGCCATTTCAGATGAGGGAATTTGCAATTGCATGATGTAAAACTGCAGAGCTGGAATCAAATAATCCTATTGATGAAATCACTTTGGGCTATATGGAAGTGCAGGCCGTTACTGACAAAACCAAGACATGAGAGAAGCTGTCATTTAGGGTTTGCAGTAGCTGGCAGGCAGGAAAGTAGTCAGTGCTGGCCAATGAGCAGTGAATTTGGTGAATCCTTGTGACACAGTGCAACGGAGACACAAAGGCACAGGAAGACCCCTTTCAATGCAGATGCAAGTGAGTAGGCGACAATTAGACATAAATAGGGCAGCCTATGAAATTATAAAATCATATGTTGAAGGTGGGAGTTCCAGCTCCTCCCCTGAGCCCTGCAGCTCCAGCAGAGATGGCAGCTGAGGCTGCACTTCCCAGCTCCCTGCCCTACTTCCCCACTCCAGTGCACAGCCTGGCACATTAGCATAATCCTAGGCTCCAATTTGCATTAATATGTTGGTCTGTGCCCTGCAGTAACTCACCACCAATATACAGGAGGGCTCCGGTTGGGGATGGTAGCTCCATTGCCCTCCCTGGATAAATCAGAGTCAATCCATAGCCAGAAATCCACAGGGAGCCAGATATTCTCCTGTCACCTTAGTCCAATACAGGTCCTTGAATATTCAGAAGGTGCTAGGCTCAGCTGAATCCAGCAAAAAGAATCTAAATATAAAAATAACGTAATTCAAGTGTTTTATGGAAGAAGAGTAGGTGAAATTTATGTATTTTATTGTGGCACATGATTTATGACAGGATTTGGAGAACCAAGAGGAATTCCCTCTTGGTGCATCCCACTGCAAATTCCTCTCTTACCACTGATTTAAAAAACTCAATGAGCCACATGTAAAGCTGCTATAAGATGCTGCTATGCATCTCCCTGTGGTGCAGTGGGCTGTGGCAATTTCAGCGAAGTCCTGCATAGAGCTGGTCTGGGCTGGTCTGGGAGGCAAACCCTGAGAGCCTTGGGGAACCAGCTTGATGCAGCTGGCACTGACGGGCAGATGGGAATGAAAAGAGGATGGAAATACATTATGAACCTGCCTCTGAATGTCTGATTTATTCAGTCTTCAAAGCGATGGGTTGCTTCGTGCTTTGCTGCAATGTCATTTTTAATTATATGAAGTTCAAAATGTAGAGGACATATTTCACTCAAACAGATATATATATATATATTTTTTTTTTCCCAACTTGGATTCCAGACTTAAAGCACATTGCTTATGTTGCTCCAGTTAGTTTGAGTGAAAATATAGGCATATATATGTATACTGTACACACACAAACACAGCTCAGAGCGGTACTTATACCAAAACAGCAATTACCTGTGCAGCTCTGGTTTGTGCTGTTGCATTTCTCATTGTCACTCTTTGCTCTTATTGTGGTTTTCCTCTCAGTGTTTAAACATTCTTTAGCTTGTTCGTTAGCTTTGTGTTGGTGGAAGTGTATGGCCAGGATTTATGGATTTGTGGGCATGTCATTATGGGCTTGGTGGAATGGCTCTGCACATGGGAAGCTGAAATCCATTTATCTGGAGAGTAGGTGTTTAACTAGTGGGCACATCAGACACAGCATAAATGCAGCACAGCTTCCAGTCAGTGTTTTACAAAAACATCTGAATGATTGAGCTGGGAGAGCAAAACATTGTCTGTTTTTATATCCAGCAAGCAGAAATAACAAGAAAAAGCACCATGATGAAGCACTGTCTGTGCACTACTGATTATTTCAAGGCTAATTTTATTCTTTCTGAATGGTCTCCGTATCTGCAAGAATGAAGAACAATGAGGTCAAGGAGCTGAGAGAATTAAGTAATTACACACTGTAGACTGAAAACAATCTAATTAAAGAATTTGAAGGAACTTAACTGAAAGATGATCATAAATTTATGCCACTTTTGATTACTTCCCAGCCAAATGAGAGGCCGGCTGTGTGTGCTAAAGATCCTTTGGGTTAAAGGGCTGCAATGCTGCTGTGTGCATCAGCTCCAGGAGCTGTGGCACTGAGGAGGATGGCTATGCTGCACAGAACTGGGCAAAATGTAGTGTAGCTGACAGTCCAGAACAATACAGGAAGGGAGAGAGAGTGAGGATGCTTCAGGCTCACTCTGCTCCAAATGGGGAGGCTCCCACTGACTGCAGGCTATTGGTCTCTTCTATGGGGGAATTATTAGATTTAATGCTATTTTGTGCTCAGAGATCCCAACTAGGTCAAGGTCCTGCTGTGCTAAACATAAGCAAAGATGTTACTTCTACCTAGAAAGCATTAAAATAAGCTAAGTTTATAGAATTGCATATTTTTAGAGGAGAAATCGCAATTAGTAAGGACTGGGGAATATCAGTCATGTAAATCACCAAAAGGAATTAAAAGAACATGTAAGGATAGCATGATGAGATCTGCTGTTTTCCTTCTGTTTCTTTCTGTTTAAGCCCTTGGAGTTTTTAACATGCAAAAGCTCAATTAAGGAATCTTTGAGGGTTGAAAAATAAGAATTTGCTAACTGAGGAAAAAGCCAGAATTCAGGTTGAGAAACCATGATGCAAATTTTTTAAGCACGAGACCACTCACTTTATTTTACATCCTGGCCTGAGGCCGAGTCAAAGCTGGGTTTTGAAGGAAGCTGTGTTTTGTATGGACACTGAAAGGCTGAAAATCACAAGGGCTGAAAATTGTAGTGATTTGGATAGGGCACGCCAGCAAGATGATTTGGTAGCTATAATGCACGTATGTTATGCAGGAAATGAGATTCTCTTTGATATGCTGTGAGGCAACCACCTCAAACCAAACCTTTCACGGGCTCAAATAGCTATCAAGTTGGCACTGAACATAGCTGGCAGTGGGGTACAAACCATTCTCGTCTGATAAATGTGAAGCACATTGTGTTATTATTCAGATGCAGACATAACCTTCCTTATAAAAATAACACTCAATCACAGTTGTTTAGGTGTGTTTCAGTCAGGTTGTGTATGTATGGGCCATAAATCCTCTCTGGTAGACCCTGAGGCTATTGAGGTGCTCTAGATGGAGGTAGGCGACCATAACCATGGGGACATCTGCCCACCACAGCCCACACTGCCGTCCTGTGGCACAAGTGGCCTGAAAGGCTGATCTTTTAGCTGCTTTTTTAGGGAAGCAGAGTTTGCATGGCCCCCTGGCCAGTTTTCAGGCTGTGGGTCCTCTGTTAGTAACATCTGGTCCCATTGCCAGCACTGTAGTCAGAGATCTCAACTTGGGTATTTCCACCAAAACACACTTCAGGAGAACTGTGAGAAAATCTGAGTGGGGCTTGAGAAAGGTCTGCAGAATTGGCAGATATTCTCGTTGTATTTCACATCTAAACTCAGCTGTGTGGAAGATTGCCCAGGTCGGAGCTGTGAACGCTGGTGAACAGGGATCTGCTGCTTAGATCTCTCTGAGTCTCACCCTGTGTCTCCTCACTTTTGTGCTCCACTACCTTTTTTTTTTTTTTCCTATACAACCTCATTATTGAGCTGTCGCTTGAAATATGACCTCATGTGACATCCCTGGTGATATCATCAGTACCTACCAGAGACTTCAAGTTAAAACTGAGAGATGAGGACTTGGTCAGGTTGAGACCTGGGACACGGGGAAAAAAATAGCAAGGAAAATAAGCCTAGAAAAAAAAACTATTAAAATTGGAGTAGATTAAAGGACAAATACCTTTGGGGAGGTGTTTACTGAGTGTTTCACTTCTGATTGTACTACACCTCTCAGACCAAATTTTCTTTTAATTTTCATAGCTCTCTGCTATCAGCATCAAACTGTTAAATTAGCAAGTTGGATTCATTACACCATCCAAATTTCCCTGGGCTTATTATGCCTTAAGGGCTTGATGCTTTCCTGGCAGCCTCTTTCAAATGACCCCTTCAACAAACACTTTATAAGCTTGTGTCTACTGAGCATGAAGATTTATGTGAGAGAGCAGTTATTTCAACAGATGGAAGTTCTCAGATTCATTGGAAAAGTAATTCAGCATCAAGTGCACTGTTAATTTTTGAGAGGGACTGCACTGTATGATAGTCTTGTATCACTGGCACCCACTGTAAAAGATAAGTGCTTCTTGCTTCAACTCTGTCTTTTTCTGCAGTGAGTGCAGTTCACGCCAGCTCTGTTCCAGCTTTGTGCAGCATTTCATAATACACAGTTTCTCATAAGTCCTGATTCAGCTTTTCACTCTTGCAGAATGCAGTGTTTTTCATTAAGCTTCAGCCCAGGCTCCCCAGAAATAACAGAAACTGTACAACTCTACCAGACCATCCGTCAAAACAGCCAGCTCACAGCAATATGAGTTGATTTGCAGCCATGCTGTCTGGCTTGCAGGCAATAGAACATCTTGGGCAAGCTCCCAGGTATGGTATGGAGGATGCAGAGCTGATAGGAAATCTTGTGAAACAGAAGAGAGGGCACTGCTGCTTGTGGCACACGGTTATTTGGCATAGGTAAAAGCACACTTGATTGTCAGCCAGTGTTGCTACCAATCAGATATGAGATTATTTCATGAAGAGGCTGATTTTTCAGAGATACTGAAAATTTTTTCTTTTTTAACAGTTGCTCTGATGTTGTCAGCGTAACTCCACGACACCACATGCATGCCATTACTGTCCTCTAAGGCATTCTGCACAACCTCCAAAGCTTGTAAAAGATTATTGCAGTTTATATCATCCTGAAGACCAATGCAGAAACTACTCCTTTGGGCTGTTTTTGTGTTTTTACCCCATCTGAAATGTGACAGATGCAGTATGGCTGATTGGATGAATGAAATTTTACTGTTCTGCTATTTTTCCTTGGGCTTTTCAAGACCTAAATATTTCAAGATCTAAAACTGTTGAAAGCTCTGTGTTTGTCAGGTCAAAGTAACTCAAACAACTGCTTGTTTAGCTACCATTCATTTGAATGGAATGATCAGTTTTATGTTAGATATGACTGTTGGCTGTTGCTGGTAGTATGCAAATAATATATCGAACATTGAAGTTAGCATATAGATAATGAACAGAAAAGCAATTAGTTAATAAAGAGAGAATCAAGAAACAGCTTAAATGTCACAAACAAGGACTTCTACAGTTCGTGATGCAATAAACTGAAAATGAACATCTGTGCCAGGAACTCAAATATTTACTCATATTCTGTCTCCTGAAGTATATAATGCTTCCTTAACAAGAGATGTAAAGCACTCACCTTCTAAAATAATATCCTTAAAGGAATTGAGTAGAGCAAAAATGTGAGTGCAACAAAGTTGGTTTATTGCACTGATGTAGAAGAATGCTGTTCAGTAAAAATTATCCTCTAAAAGACCTTGAGGAAATGGAGCAGATGGTTCCATGTGCTATCCCAGCTACGCTCCAAGTAGCTTTATAAATACTCAGAGTAGTAAACTGTGTTATGTAAAGAAGAGAAGGTAAAAGATCTTTTTGTTATTATTCTATTCACAGCACACTTACTATGAAACTCTAAAATGTAAGATTGATTTTTTTATTTTTATTTGTTTTAATTATTATTATTATTATTTTTGCACTAGAAAGGTTTTACACTGAAAATAATAGAAGGGTTCAACGTGCCTTTCTTGTAGGACCACTTTTCTTTGGATTTCTGCACTAATACACTTGGAAGGATGAGGGAAAAAAGCAGAGTGGGGTGAAACGAAGCAGCCCCTGTGCACCATTTATTCATGGTATGCAGTGTCTCTCCTAAGCAGCTCAATCTCCACAGACAACTCTACCTGCCGATGTTTTAATGAAGAACACAGTAGGAGTTCTGAGGGACCTCCTGTGCCTGCACCAAGGAGCTGTGCCTGCATCACCAGCACAATATGTTCTGGACACCCTGGGCTCTCCGTGCCTGCACAGATTGGCCACACATCACACGCTTTGAGTTCACAACATCCAGAAAATAGTGAGCTGGTGCTGCATGGGACCATTCAACTGAAAATCTGTTGGGTTACTGATAAAAACAGGATTCTGCCATCAAAGTTATAGAATTGGCAGGTAAAGGGAGTAACCATTCTAGGAAACCTTTTCAATTTTTAAGAGTCATCCATCTGCAATGTTCAGGCTACTGAATCTTGGCATTTGCTCCTCTGCTCTAGTTAAATACTGTTTTGTTCCTTGGCTCAAGTCTTATTTCTAGAACAGGAAATAGCATCTCTCTGGTTGTTTTTTTGATTGTTTATCTCTCAATCTGTAGCTTTGTTATGGATCAGAGCAAGCCAAGGGCCAAAGGCAACTTGTAATCTTTAGCACATGCTGTTTTTTTCATTTTTTTTCTAGACATACTGTTCAGTAAGGAAATAAACTAGTAAGGGGTGAAGATGCAATATGGAGCTAACCACCCTATTTCAGCACATTAAGTACACAAATTTGCACTTTTCTCCAACTAAAAATAACACAGATGAATAAACCCTGATATGATGTATTAAATAGAGAGATCTTTATCATAGATTATGCAGCAGAAGAATAGTATTCACAGTGGTCTTCAATCTAGAGTTCATTGTTAGGGTGGATGTGGACAGTTTGGTGGGTGGACTGAGCACACAGTTGGGACACAGGCTGAAGATGTATCTTTGAATGTAATCAATTCATTATGAGACTTAGGACCTGTTTTTAAAATCCATGAATTTCTGTTTTGGAGGAGAGGAGTCCAGATTTAGACATGAATTTGTTTATTTTTTACAAGGTTCAAGGAGAGCAGCTCTAACCGGTGTCAGTGCTCACTGCTAAGCAGCTAAAAGTGAACTGCCAAACTTCAAGACAGAAAATTAGGTGGCAGTTTTGAAAAGCTGGGCTTCATTTTTCTTGCATTTTTTCATCTGTACAGCAGTGCCTGACTGGCCTTGACCATCTTTGCAAAATGGATGAGTGAGATCTGAAACCAAAAAAGTAATACACAAATAATTATTGCTCTACTTCAGAGTACTGCCTATAAATCATAACACAATACTTGTAGAAACAGACCCAATATGTCTTTAATAGTATTTGGCAACTATATGTCATTTTACATCCTTAAGGCTGGGTACAACAACAGTTAAGAGAGCTGAACATCACCGATACATTCAACAAACAGACACAACCACACTCAGAAGTGATGGGCATCAGACCACACAGCAAATTCACCACTAGAATACAGGATTTCTGACACAGAGTTTCTTGTTCCAAACGTTAGATCTGTGGTTCTTAAATTCTTGCAATGTGCAGGCAGTTATTTTTCATATTGTGCCAGCTTTCTTTCCTGCTTTATCAGTTTGAAAGATATTTAGAAATACATTACTAATATTACCTTTCCCTGCAAGTGATGTATATCATTACCATTGGGATACTCTGTAAATAAACAAAAATAAACAGAAAAACAATCCCCTGCTGCATCACCAGTGGCTGACAATCTGTTAGACGTTGTTGGGAAGGCTGAGCAAACGCACAGCAGGCACTGTTGCTATACTTAGGAAAACTTCATTTTGCTGCATACTGCGTAATTCTGGATGTCCATCTCAATTGTGAAAAAAGTAAATTAAAATGATGTATGATAGACCATGGAATTGATTGTTTTGGCAAAATTCATTCACTGAATCATGATGCACAAGTGTGTGACAAGTTGAAATGCAGCCTGATGGGCGCAGGGTCATCCTGCAAGATGGGCTTAACTCACACTGAAACCCTGTGATATAATTTTTGTTGTTCTGGAACTCTTCCTGAGATCCTTGTAGGTTCTGCAAGCCTTGCTTATGGAATGTCAGCCAAGAAGCACGCATCATGGGCTCATGGCTGCCCAGCAGAAGCCAGGGGAGGCGGCAGCACGCCATCTGTCTCCACTCAGTCACCCACAGAACTCTGGCTGATGGGGCACATGGGAGTTTAAAAGGCTCCTTGGGTCCGTCAGCAATGGCAAACAGAAGGTATGGCACTGAAAGGAGTTCAGCCTGGTCAGGTCTCTTTGTTGAATAACTGAATGAGTCATTATAACTCTCCATAGCTAGGGAAATACTCTGCAGTCAGGAATGTGGTTTATCAAATAAGCTCATGTGAGCTTCCAGGTCTTATAGGAGAAATAAAAATATGCCTGAGACAAGTTCACATCCTTCCGGAAAATCAGTATCTCCTGAGCTGAGGAGACTGTTCTCCCGGCAGATCTGCCACGTTCCCACCCGCAGGGCGGCTTTCCTGCACTGTGCATCAAATGTCCTTCCAGCAAACGTGCTGCCTGCTTCGCACAGAGGTCATCCAGGCTTAGAAAGAGGCTGTTTTGTCAGCCTGCTTTCGCAACGCGTTTTGGCAGCTGGAAGAAGGAGAAACCAGTAGTAAGGGATTAGTCAGCTCTCTGCTGACCGCTGCCAAACACCAGCCAGCCCCGGCAGTCCCGTACAGGGCAGAAACACGGCATGGGCGGGGGGCGATGCGCTCGAGGGGTGCGGATCGCTGCGGACAGCCCTGACGTCTATTTATTTTCAGGGGGTGCTCGGATGGGGTCCCAAGAGGGGCGACGATGCACCGCGCGGGGAGGTCACGCGTAATTCCGCCCCGCTCCCCTCACGGGCATCGCTCGCGCCCCCGGGGCTCCGCTCCCCTGGCTGCTCCCACGGTCGGGCATCGGGAGCCCCGGCCTCCCCTCACGCCCGGGGGCCGCGATCCCCTCCGCGCCGCCTCGACCCGGCGCCCCGCGCGCGGACCCCAGTCCCGCGGCGCCGAGAGCGGAGCGCCCGCCCCCGCCCTCCCATGGTGCCCCGCGGCGGGGGCGGGCGGCCCATGTCCGCCATCCCGGCATGCCGCGCGGCCGGGCAGCAGCCGGAGCAGCAACGGCCGCATCCCCTCCCTCCGCCGCGAACCAGCAGCCGCCCGCCCGGGGCGAGTGAGCCGCCGCCGCCCGCGCCTCGCCCCCTCCCTCCGCCCCGCGCCGCTGCCCGGCCGGCCATGCCGTCTCGGGCAAGGTAATGAGCCGCAGAGCCCCGGGGTCTCGGCTGAGCGGCACCGGCAGCAGGCAGCACTACC
>JAPSGF010000014.1:10032079-10111575 GCA_035772895.1 Perdix hodgsoniae | reverse complement strand
GTGGCGTGCCCGGGGGGGGGGGGTCGGGAGTCGGGAGCGGAGCGTTGGGGCTCGTGCGGTGCGCTGCGTTCCGCGGGGTGCTTGTGTCCGGAGCTTCGGATCCCGGCGAGTGAAACTGAGAGCGCTGACATCTTCAGTCGGGCGTGGAGCGTGCGTGCCGGGCCTTGCTGCTTCTGCACAGCTGATGCCGCGCGTGTGCCCTGGTGTTCTGCCTCCCGATGTTAATAGCCGAGATCCTTTTGTGGGAATCGCGTTCTTTCAGATATGTTTCTTCCTTTCTTCTCTTTTGGTGATGGGGCTTTTTCAGTGTGTTTGAAACTGTAGCGTAGTGTGGGATCCTGCTTTCACAACCGCCAGCAGGGAACATTCAGGCACTCTGTGAGGAACGCGTCCGTGTGCCTGGCGTGGGGCACTGGGAGGTCTGTGAGCTGGGACTTCAGTATTGCTGCTCCAGGAGCTGCCCTGTGCTAAACAGCCAGCAGCACCGTAGGGCTGATGTCCAGTTCTTAGTGCTGTATGTGGCCTGGGCACTTACGTTCTCATTTCTTGTTATGGAGCTATTTGCTCAAATAACTTGCTGTTTTTCCTCGTTTAAGAGGTAGCAGTCCTAATTGGTGACATCTTATGGCGTCTCGGTCTTAGTGAAGAGTTTTGGCATGTAAGCAGATTGGTCTCCTGCTGCTGATCTCCTGCCTCACTTCAGGTCTGCAGCATAGAGCTCTGGTGTGTAACTGCTCCCCTTGAGGTCCCCTGCAGGAGCTGGGGTGCATCCCTGCAGTCGATGGCGTTGATGGGCACTTCCTGGTTGGGTATAATAACTTATGACAAGTGTTGTCTGTTAGCCTAAAAAGTAGTTTTTAGAAAACAAGCTGTGTCCAACAAACCTCTGCCTTCATCATATTCAGTTGTGTTAGGGGTAGAAGTGAGAATGTGACTGCAGAAATGTTTTGTCTGCTGAAATCAGTCCCACATCTCCAGCTTGTTTCCCTATGCTGCTGTGTGAGGCATCCTCAGCTCTCAAATACTGTGCTGCTGTAAATGACATTTTTAAAACATCATCCAGTATAATTATCCAAGAAGCCACTGCAGAAACAAATCTGAAAGCAGCAGAGAATGTGTAGCAGGCATGGGGAACTCAGAGGGTGGGCGGGGGTTGGTTCTGCTTCCATCAGGTTGTGTAACTGGGGCTTCTGTAGAGAAATGTGTAGCACCTCCTTCCCGACTCTGCCAATTGTGAGAATTTAACTTTCTTTCTTCTCAAATATTTGGAGTTTTTAGCCTGGTGAGAGAATCAAGGAACCAGAAGTGTTCACATGGTCCCAAACACAGATCATGTTTTTTACTTTGTGTTACACCCACGGTTTCTGCATCTCACAGTGTCAGCTTTGGCTGTATGGAACCTGTGAGACTTCACTTAAAGCACAGAGTAGAGAGTAAATCAGTCTCCATTGTTTTTAGGTGATTAATATGGGCCATTGAAAGGGGATCTGTCACATAAATTTATCGGTGAGTTTTTCTCCTTTGTGAAGCATTTTGAATGTGCTCTTGGACAACCCCCAATATGGCATATATGCAAGTATAGTTTCCTTCCTCTTCTTTGCACTTGATTGTTTTGTTTAGCACAGGTGATACTGCTGTAAGTGCTCACTTGCAGGACTTGGAGGAGGGAATGCATATGGGAAAAATAATGAGAACTATTTCAAGTTGCTTGAGGGGGGGAGAAAGGAACTCCTAATGCTTGGGTGTGTATTATCAGATAAACTTTGTTGTGGTCATGCATCAGTGTGTGTCTGTGTGTGTGTAAAAATGACCAGAGTGATTTCCATTATAAGCCTAGATTCCTCTCAGTTTCTACTGATGCTAATAAGTGCTGGGACCCGGGGGTGAAAACAGTCTGAAACTGAAAGTTGGAGCCCCAGTGCTTCTCTGAGGGAACTGTTTTCAATTAGAACTTGATTTTTTGGTTTGCCTGCATGAATGCTGCCCTGTCTGTTAATGCACGTGGCCTGGTCTTCCTGCAGTGTGTGTGTGCTGGTAGAGTGCATTGCAGAGGAAGGAGTTGTGTTGATGCGCATGGATGTGTCAGTGTGTGCACTGTGGTATTTCAGACTGCAGTAGTAGCAACACAACACTTGGGTGTGACAGAAGAATGAAGTGGTTGGTGGTGGTTTCTTGTTTGTTTTTTTTTTTAATTTGTTGAAGAGATCTTGTCCCCCTCTGCTGATCTTTCTAGCTTTGTAGACCGTTGATTCAGTGTAGTACTAAAGGCTGATTGTGTAGTGGAATAAATAATGTCCTTCCATAGGAACTGCTCTGGGTGGCACAACAGTTGGTATGAACATCATAGTGCTCCACAGGAGCACGTGTGTGGGGTGGCAGCTCAGCAAGTGCACTGTGCCAAAGCAAGAAAGGGGGATAAGACTTGAATTAACAAGATTTCTGTCTCTTTTGCAGTAATACAGGTTAGCGGGAGGAGTACAAGGAGAAATCTTTCACATCTGATAAAAAGATCCGGAGGTGGCTTATTAGAGACAGGTTCAGTCTTGGAATTTGTTCTTGAAAATGAAGTATATGCTTCCCATGCAATGTAAGTCAATGTTAGGAATCAGTAATTTCTGTTGTTGCAGTGCCAAACTGAGTGACGTGGTAGATCTGTTAGTCTGGACATCACAAGACAATAAAATGTGGTTCTCCTTCCAGGTAGCTTATAACCTAAGCAGCGGAGTACCTGTATTTAACCTGAAATGAAACAGGAGGGATTGGCACAGAGCTGAGAAGCTCATCAGAGCAAGCAGGTTGAAAAAGTGACATCCAGAGCAGTGCTTTTCCTGTGACTGTAAAGGGCAGAGGTGTGTTAGACAGCAAGAATTAGTGCTGGTGAGTTAATGTAGTGAAGGCATGGGTGGGCGTTGTGCTGTTGGAGTAAAGCTAGTAGCTAGGGAGTGAGCTGCAGGGTCAGTTCTGAGGTGTGACTATGAAGAGGTCAGGGAAAACCGCAGAAAGACTATGCAGGAAGTGCTGAATGGGAGTAGGCACAGCTCTGTACTGGTAACAAGTAGTTCTGGATCTCCTTTCGCATCTGAGTTCACTGAATATGCTGATAAGGCTGAGAAGGTATGAGATCAAAGGACTTTTTTGGGTGTTTGTTTTTATTGTAAAATGAGGGAGCCTAAGTTTGTAATGTGGAAGCCTTTGTTTTTAATGTGAAACCAGAGGAGAATGAGATATGAGGAAGATGAAAGAATATGAAGTGTGTCAGTGGGAAGCAGAAGGAGCTTGGAGAGCAGGCGGTCCTGCAGAAAACAGCCATCCCAGAGCTGCAGTGATCAGCTACACCCAAACATGGCTGTCAGGTGGCCTATGGGAAAACATGAAGAGAATGCACATATAGGACAGGTCTCTCTGACATTCTCTCCTGATGTCCACTGTAGGAGAGCATTGGTGAGCTCTGTGCAAGAAGTGAGTGCTGCGGAGCTGAGGGACCTGAGAAGTGGCTGTGGGTGCTGTCCAGCAGCAAAGGTGGCAGAAGTGCAACTGAAGAGTTGTTTGCCCTGTGTTACCACAGGAGGGGTAGATGCAGACATTGACGTCTTTGCTGTGCTCTCTCAATGCAGGCAGCGGGCTCAGCCAGGCTGGGGGCTCAACTCATTGCCTTAAGCAATGCTAAAAGAACGTGGTGAGAGGTGATAGTGCAGAATGGAAGAGGGTTGTCCTTCTTCTCTGAAGCTGTTAATTTGAGTGGCACAGTTGCTCTGTTATAAGTGGATAAACATTTTAAATATTGAAGAATTGATGTGCATGATAGCAAAAATAAACTTGGCAAACAGAGCAAATGACCAAGGAAAACTGACTGGCTTACATGATCACAGACACAGTATGTGTGTACAGAGTAAGACACCCATGTCAAGCCTGTACTTGGAAATACAATCAGAATAATTAAGCATTTTTTTAATCTCAAAATAATACCCATATGGTATAGTCTCCTAACAGAGTCACAGATAATGAATAGTGTGCCAGATTGTCTGTAACAAGATTCTTGGACAAAAGTTCTGAAGGTTTCCATGTAACCAGAGAAACAATATATTTGATTGACCTATTTTCAGATTCCATAAAGACTTTTTTTTAAAGCAAATTGTTCTCAGCCGTGCTTCCTCCAGTCTCACAAATCGGTGTAGTCAAATCTTGCCAATATGTTTGACAGGAGGGGTGAACTTTTCCAATTGTAAGTGTGTAGGTTTCCTTTTATATGTCCTTGAAACAAAGAAAGAGAATTTCAGTAACCTTTCTGAAGGAACTGCAGCAGCCATTTCAGTGTATTTAGGCAGGTAAAAAAAAAGAACAGGTGACTCTGCCACCACCCTGGTCAGCCTGTGCCAGTGCCTGACCAATCTTTCAAAGAAGAAATAGTTCCTAATAGCCAGGCTGAACCTCCTCTGAACTTTCTAATGTCACATTTTTGTACTTTGGTTCACTTGTTGCTCACACTGTACAATGGTTGTGTTCATACTTGGCATGTCTTCACTTCTGTGATGATGTCAATGTATGTAGCTGATAAAGTGGTCTTTGCATGAACGGCTGGGTAACGGAATCTGGTTCTCTGGAAAGCAGTATCTTTCTGAGGAGTGTTATTTTTATTTTTTTTCTTTGCATGGTAAAGAAAGGGCAGAAGCTGACAGTTATTTAAACTGCATGCTTACTGTAGTGGGGAAAATGTCTTCAGTGGGAACTGCTGTCTTGCAATGCACAGGAAAACGGCACATTTTAAATAAGATCTTGCTCACCTTTAGCTGGTTGATGAGCTGTGCACAGTGAGCTTGCACAAAGCTGTCCCCAACGGCAGAGCTAACCGAGTGTGGAGTTCTTCCCAGGGAAACAATAGGCTGGTGCACCACACCACAATGGAAAATCTTACAGAATGTTGACAGGCTGTTCTGAGAACATGTGTAGTCCTTCCATTGGTTGGGATATGAAATCCTAAATGTTGTGTAAATCAGCCTGTGTTCAGACTTCAGAACTACAGGCTTTGTGCTGGACACTGGTGGATGGTACAGCCAAGCACTGTTCTGTCAGCTTGTTTCATTGAAAGGCAAAACCACCTTGAATCCTCTCAGAAACTGGAAGCCCCTTGGGGTTTCAGAGTAGGGAGAGCTGGGAGCTGTGGAACTGACAGGGAAGTTGGAATGTGGTGTGAGTGGGGTTGAAGTCCGTGCCATTGAGGAAACAGTGCTGAGTGTTGTTGGTCAGTGTCACTGCGGTGAGTGCTGAAGGTCCAGCGGCAGCTGTGTGATCCCAGCCCTGAGCAGAGGCTCTCAGGGGGGTTCACCTGGCTGTGGCCACCTGTTCTGTGTAGCAGTGCTGTGCTACCCCAGCATACGCTTTCTCAAGAGTCATACTGCCTGTATCCAGAGGTGCACTGGCTTACAGGGCGAAAAGCACCGTGCACCTTCCAGGAAAATCCATCGACAGCTTTTTCCCTGTGGAAGCTTTAGCTGGGATCTAAACTTGATGCTTCAGATAAAAGGGCTAGAGTACCATTTCCTTCTTTTGAATCTTATTCTTAGTTAGTAGTAGGTTGTCTTTTAACATTCTTAAAGGATTAAAATGCATGGGAGGTTTCTTCAGTTGTGTTTACAGATATGAACTGCCATGCTGTTCTCCTTCACTTGTGCTGACGGGAAGCTGTATCTGAAGACAGCAAGCCCTGGGGACTGCCGGGGTGCCACCCAGTCCCCAGAAACCTTCAGCTGAGATTGTTGTTCCCTGCTGGCCTTGGGATGTATTTGACTCCTCTTCCCTGAGTTTGGCTACTGGTTGTAATACAGTTTAGAAATAGTTTTTCCCAAGAATGTGTGGCGTTTCTCCATATGCAGATTGTGGTTAATTCACAGGAATGAAAAGAAATCATACATCCTGCTTTTTGGTAAATACTTAGGTGAGTTGTCCACAGCTTGAGAATTAGATTTAATAAAACCCTCTGTGAGTAACTTCAGTGGTGAGGTGGCAGTTGCAGTGGGGATGTACAGCATTCTGCCAGTTCTGGCTTTATGGTTTTACTGGTTCTTGTGTAGAGTCTCTGGTGTTGCTTGTAAAAAATAAACTTATAGTCATTAGTTGAATTAAATTCTGGAATCTCATGCGTATGAATATAATACATTGTAGTAGCTGTCTTTAAAACCCACATCACTTGGTGTGTCCAGTGAGAGCAGGCATCTCAACAAAGTTCTCACCTTGTTCCTTACAAGTTTATTCTGAGCTATAAATCACCTTTGATATGAGTGGTTCAAACTTCATGCAGATTTATATAAAAATCACTTACCTGCAAGCATTTTTCGAAAGGATAACAGCTCTTAATTTACATTTCATCTTTTTTCTGCAGTAAAGCCTGTGTTCTTATTTTGCAGCTTTTGTTTTGCAAAAAGTTAATATGTTTTTCCTGCATTGATTATCAATTATGTGCCATTAACACCTCCATCTAATAACCAGCCCTGTGTTGCTCAGTGCGGCCCATAGAGTGTTATGTAAATGTTCATGTGCGGATTAGTGATGGCAGTGCACAGTGTGAAAGCCTAGCTGTGATACAAACCTATACCTCACTCTCTTGTTTGTTACTTGTGGAGGGAGTTTGTCCTCCTATCTCATATTGGCATCTAACTGAAATACGTGGGAACCTTTGACACAAGGTGTTGATACTGGAATGTTTCCTTTGCACGCTGTTGTGATAATCGATTCTAATCCCATGTGAGTTTGAGGTCACTTCCTAAAGACTAGGTTAAATGTGCACATTTTAACACAGGGAAATACATTTGGGACTGTCGTTTAAGTATGTTGCATTTGTAAGTGAATGTGAATCCCACTCGTGTTACGCTCCTACATAAAAAAAAAATATTTTTCTCTTTATAGAACTGACAGTGCATCAGCTGACCAGGACAATTTAAAATACTCTTCATCCAGAGATCGGGGCAATTCTGCCTCCTATGGATTACAACCCTCAAATTCAGCTGTGGTGTCTCGACAAAGACACGATGATATCAGAGTCCACACTGACATACAGAATGAAGACAAAGGTATTCAGATTACTGTTTCGTGTGTAAATTTTGAGGGAACGTTCCAAGAAAGGCAATATAGTCAAAATGCTTGGAAAACTTTTTTTTTTTTGAAAAACTAATGTGGCTTATTGCCTCAGTGTCACTGTGGTAAGAGATTTATCTGGGATCAAAGAAAGGTGTGATTGATATGAGCAGTGAGAAAATGTGCAGTTGCTTTAAAGGAAAAATACAAGGGAAGACTTAATGCATTAACAGTTTTCTTGAAGAGTAGTATTTTGGATGTGTCTGGTCTGCAAGCTGTAATTTCTTCCTACATAGTGCTTGGTGCTTCTGGGGTTGGAAATGGGCTGCCTGGTTCAAGGGGACACTGCTCAGAGCATCTTGTGTGGCTTTACTGTGGCAAACTGGAATCTTGGGGAATCAAATCTGTGTTTTGTCATTAAGGGAAATTTCTGCTTTTCTCTGCTTCAGTCTGACTTCATATGGATTGCACAATGTATGGGTTGTACTATTGCAGAATTGTTTGTTTTTTTTCTGAGGGTATGGGGAGAATGGAAATACTTCCTCCAAAAGACAGCTGAAATTTCAAAATGGTATCCATTGTGAAAGAAAAGCTGTAATCTCAACTCTCTAATTTCTGAATATAGAACTGAAATATGAGGATTTTCTGCTTGCAGAATCCCAGTGATATTGGCATGGAACCTCAAAAGCATTTGCACTCCCCCTTCTTTTCTATCTTGTATCTTTCTGTACACAGTTGCAGTACAGCTGGGTGCACTGATGCAGATTTACTTTTTGCAAGTAGTAAGTGCTGTTAATAGGAGAAAGGAGCATGAGTCAAATTTTTGCTTATCTTCATGCTGTAAAAGTTGATAAACAGATGACCTTACTAGAAAGCAGATAGCAGATACACTGACAATGAAACCTAACGTGGAGGGATCTAGTGTGATTCAAATGTACTGCCTTATTCTTAAATACCATGTGCTAGTATAGTGAAATAGCAAGGAAGTTTTTGTGAATTTACTGGAAAGTACGTCTTGGAGAGGAGGAATGTACCCGTCACTCCCTCAGTACTGTCTTACAGGACGTGTCTCTGCGAGCTCAGCGCTTTGACTCAGCTGTTCTGTTCAGCTGCGACTTGAAAAGAGATGTGCAAAACCAAATTCCTTGTATTCTTTATTCATTTTTATATTTGAAGAAATTTGTAAGCTTACGGGCGCAGTTTCACATCTGTGTTGTTTTGTTTCTCTTGCCTAAGATTCTTCAGGTACACTGTTGGAGTCTGCCAGTGAGGAAGTTTTGTTTAAAGAACTTGTAGCTTTCCTGTCCTGGATGACCACAGTCATAGATTCCAGTACCTGGAATCCTTAAGAGGTTTCTTTTTTCCGATTTCTGATGATAATAGTACAAATGACTTCCAAGTTCACCATTTCTGGAACTTCCTTTCTGAAAACCACTTGGGCTGCAGTTGTGCAATTCCCCTGGAAGTCTGCTCACTGCTTTCGCAGTCTCCTGATTAAGGATTATTTTCTTGTATGCAGTTCAAATTTCCCTTGCTGCAGCTTGTCAGTTAACTCCTGTCCTTCTTGCATCTTTGAGATTAGTTGCTCTTTTTTTTTAAAAAAAACCAAACGTTCCCATTAGGTAGTGAAAGTCTGCAACTAGCTATCTCCCCTTTGTCTTCTCTACTTCACTTTCTGAAACGAGACAGTTAAGTTTGCAGACTTCAGTTTTTAAAGTTAAACCCAAGGCCTCCTGCAGTCTGTATTCACAGGTTACTGTTCCCCGTCTCTGCATTTTCTGCCTTTTGGTTTGTTAGTCTGTGTTACTGAAGGGGAGGAAAAAACAACACAAAAAGCCCTCTCTACATTAGTGTTCATGCTGTGGTATCTGTACTTTTCTGCTACAATTTATAATGGTGACATGGCTGAGCTTGTTCTTGTTTGCTCTCAGATTTGGTATTTTAATAGAAAGGAGTTAGAATATGTATGTATTAAAATTTTCAAAGTCTTTTGAGAACAGCAGGTAACTGTCTGAAGAGAATTATGTAATATTTACAGCCTTAATGCCTGAAAACTTGCCCTGCTGTTCTTCACTTATTCAAAATGAAGGCAATGCTATGCTTGGTATTGTTACCAAAGATGTACCATATGTATGTCAAGTGGGATAATGTAGGCTTGTGTTGAATCATGTCAGATAATGTCAAAAATGCCTTTGCAAGCAACCAAAACCCAATGAGATTTTTGTGTGCACTCAAGGGTGTGAAGTAACATTGAAGTCCAGTCGTATGTGACAGCTGATGTCTGTGGTCTGAACGCATGATTCTGTCACCCTCAGTTAAATTAACCTGTTTGTTGCTTTACATTTTAGTGATATACTTCTCCTTAGTCATAAATATTGTTAGTAAGTTCCTTCATGGGACTGTGTTGATTTGTTATGACAAATTAACCCAAAGGGGAGAGATGTGCTGCTTTGTTTAAAAACATGGTTTTATGTTGTAAGTCAAAATGTGCATAAATTATCTTTGCTGTAGGTGTAATTAACTGATTACAGATGAAAAACTCCCTAATCAGAATCTCATGGAATCATAGAACGGCTTGTGTTGGAAAGGACATTAAGGATCTGATTGGAGTTTTTGTAATGGCACAGTAGTCTGGTGTGTAAAAATTGCACAGACTTCTGGTGGTTCACAGCTTCTTTTTATCCAAAGGTTTATATTTGAGACGAATGATATTTTATGTCTACTAAGGTTCAGACTGACTGTGAGGTTTGGAAGCTTTTCACTTAAACTGCAGTCTCAGGAGGTTGCCTCCTCTTGTACAGAAGCACCTCTCCTTTCCCCCAGGCTGACTTTTATGTACTGATGCAGGTGAAACTGGAAATGCTTTTTCTGAAGGAAGCCTTGCATATCCTTCATTGCTCCAGGTTTCATTATTTTTAGCTGAGCCATTCCTGTCTCAAGCAAAGAGAGAAGATCTGAAAGGTGACTGGGCAGGTGGACTTCCAGGAGAGCTTCAGCATACTGAGAATGTACATAGCTGTCAGTTTCATTTCTCCTCTGTACTGCGGAGGAAGGACCTGCCCTCAGCGGTGGGGCAGCCTGGAAGAAACCTTTGGCTTCCTCATTTGAGTATGCAAATACTCTAGGAGTGAAATGAGGGGTCTTGGAGTAAAAATGATTGCCCTACTTAAAATTACCCTTTTATTTCTGTTTTGTACTGTTGCTGAAGATGTACCACGTCATTCTCAAGTGGGAGAATGTAGGATTGCATTTAATTAAATGTTATGCCACTATTAATGTGTTAAAAAAAAAAAAAATGCTGACTACTGTATGATTAGGGAGACTTGTTTGATTTGTGTGTCATAGTTTAAATAATCCATAGCTTATTCAGAGCTTTCTCTTATTTTGGCTGTTTTTTTTGGACCTTGTGTTATGAGTTCATAATAAAAACAGTGTTGAAATTCGATTTGCATGATGAAGGGGCGAATAAGCAAATGCATTGAGCTGTGTTTAATGGTAGGTTGGTGTGAAAAGCCTTATAAAACACAAGATTAAAAACATATAAATAAACCCCAAGATACAACAAAATTAGCATTTTAAAAAACCCTTCTATTGCAATGGAGTTTTATATGTGCTTCAGAAAAAGAATGAACAGATTCTGAACACCTGTCCTGGAACCTTACTTCTACACTTGCATGTAGAAGTAAGAAATTAGCTAAAAAAGATGGTAGAGGTTTAAGCTGTTGATTTGCATGTGAATTGAATAACTCCTAATATGCTGTTCTGCTGAATGCAGCTTGTGTTGATCTCACCTTGCTTTTTCCACAGGTGGCTACAGTGTCAATGGAGGATCTGGGGAAAATACTTATGGTCGGAAGTCGTTGGGGCAAGAGCTGAGAGTTAACAATGTGACCAATCCTGATTTTACCAGTGTTCCGCATGGGAATCGTGCTTTAGCCACAAAAGACATGAGGAAATCACAGGGTAAGGGTCTCATGGATTTTCAGTTAAGGGATCTCTTCTGGCCACTTCTCGTGTTCAGAATGTCAAAAGAAGTTTGCTATGGAATGGCTCCAAATAAGTGAATCTTCTCTTAGAGTCATTGAAAAGTAATGCCTGATGAAAAAGTTGTTAGTAAGGAGCCCTGAGCGTGGGAAAATGTGTAACGGTGAGCTCAGCCGTTATCTGTTTGCACTGGCCTGCGGGTCAGCAGTCATTGTAGCAGGTGATTAGTAAGTAGATGTGTGCTCTGAACCAGCCACGTTCGTGCTGCCTCTTGCTCAGCTGCAGGTAGATGCCAGGGAGGAACTGGAGGCACGGTAAGAATGTGGGCACAGTCATGGGAGGTGCAGCAGGAGGAAATCTGGAGTTGCAGGAGGGTGAAAGAATGCTGGGTGTGCATTTTTATTTGAGAATGAAGGACTCACTTTTCCTGCTGATTGGGCTTAAATAGTGTTTTTTTATTTAAAAAAAAAAAGCTGTTGCAAGGACATTGGAATGAAATTAGTGACTTTGTTATGACTAAGTGCTGTCATTTATTGCATCACTTAAACTAAGTGGTAGCTGAGTCACTGTCAAAAACTATGACTAGTTTATATGAGGCCCTTTATAAATATATAGGAATGTAGTCTTTCTCCTCAGGGCTTTACATTTTAGGGAGGACAAAGTAAAAAAGGAGCATTCAGTGTGCTCTGCAAGTGGTGGAGCTGAATTGCAGGTAGTGATGTGACTGCAGAAATCTGGTCTTTGGAAGGAGTTGAATGGATTTTTTATAATCCCTTTCTGGTGTTTTGATATCAAAATTTTTCAGTGTTTTTAATGTATTAAGTCATGACCGTGCAGGGGCAACAAAGAATTGTTTAATGGAGATCTCAACATAAATAATGCTTTTAGGAGCAGAGTTAGGAGGCAGTCTTCTGTTAGTACTCACAGAAAATTCAGACTGTTCTAAGTATGTGAGCACCTTTTCAGCCAACAAAATGTTGAGAATCTTGAATGACTGAAGTCACTGCCTGTGATCTGTATGTTTGTACATAATTTATCCTTCTCCAGGTGGCAGATCTTGAGTCTCCTTGTTAACTGGGGAGCTTTCGTCATTCTTGTACATTTCAATAAGTCACTAAGATTTTTTTGAAAGCTTCCGAAATATACACCAGGGTTATGTTGCAACAGGATCTTTTAAAAGTATATATATATTTTCTTTTATGCATGTACAGTTAGCAACTTTAAAAATAGTTTTCTTCTGTGAGTTCACATATGGCTGACAGCCTGCTGATTTTCCACGAAGTTGAAGTCTTATACATGCCTTCATTAATTAGCGCTCTGATTAGCGTAGTTTCAGTCATGCTGAGAGTTATTTTTCTCTTCTAATTATTTTTTTATTGCTTTATCGTTGTGACTCAACAGACAGCTAATGCTCACTGTCTTAGGGACCAGTGTTAATGTTTATGAGGTATTAATTGATAAGAACAAAGCTGCTTTTAGTAGAGAGATTTGAACAGTATGTCTTGTTCTGGTAGCAGTGGAAGCCTGTCTCATAGCACTTTGGTGGTGGTTTTGTTTGAGGAGTTGTAGTTTTAGGACTTATTCGGTATATAGAACAGCACAGCCATGTTTCAAAATAAATTTTCCACAAAGAGATTACCAATAAAATTAAACACAGAGGAGACAACGCTCAAAAGCTGTGGGGTGTGAATTGAAGGCTTCAAGAAAATGGAACCACTTCAAGAACAGTGAACAGACTTTTCTTTTGAAACTGAGGAGCCCGGTGACATTTTTCTTTTAAGGGACAAAGATAGAGAATCTATTTATAAAAACTTACTTAGAAATAATAACGCCCCGTATTTTCCAAATGACTGCATCCTGTTTTGCCCTTTAAGCGCAGTGTCTGGTGACCCAACCCAGCTGATGTCTGTGTGGTTTCCCACTGAGCAGCAGGGATCAGCACAGACAGGCAGGTGACTGCTGGGGTCCAAGGCAGTGCTCAGCAGAGTGTAGCTGAAGGGATATTGTAGGACAGACATTTCTCTTAATCAGGAGGCACATCTGTTATCTTGTAGTGGATTGCGTTAAGGGGCTGTTTATGCTTTGAATTGTTCAAGGACAGGTTTATGTTGTTCTTTTGAGAGTCTTTCTTTGTGAACAGTGTAGAAGAGAAAAATTTCTACGTCTTGTTCAGCTTAGACTTCAAGATGCATTCAGTAATATATATCAACTAGGATGCTTTCCTAGTTCAGTGTTCCCATGGAATTATTCATGAACAGCAGTTGTACATTTTAATGTGTGTACTATAGTCTGTATTAATTTCCATCCTAATCAAACCATGCATGTTTTGTTTTCAAACAATTCCATTTGAACTTTCAAAAAGCATTTTCTTCCCTATGGGATTACTGACTTTCTACTACTGCCCAAGCTTTAAAAAAAAAAAAAAAAAAAGTAGGCATGGTACCCCTAGGGCAGGCTGTATCCTTCCTGGGAGCCCTTTTCTTCCTTTTTCAGGGCTGATCAGATATTTTTTTTCCCCAGTGTACCAGGTCCCTTCTTCTGAAGTTTGGCTATGTATTGACCATTGGCAGGCAAGGATTCAGCTACGGTTGGTAGCTAAACTCTGGTTAGGAATAAATGGAGATCCTCAGGGGCAAGCAGATATAGTGCATATATTGCAGTTCTTAGGCTGGCAGTATCACTCAAATACAGCTTCAGAAATGCCTTTGCTGGTGGTCATCACTGCCTGTGTGTTTCTCACCAGACATGGCTTTTCCTCTTCTACTGGAGACTGTGGTTTCCAGATAAAGCAAGGGAAAAGAAACTCCATTCTCTGTAAATAGCCTTTAGTCTTTGGTGAAATCGGTAACATGTTGAAGCAAGCTCTTTTCATTACCTGTCAGCGTGTCTTTTGTGGATGTTCTGGCTAGGAAGAAAAGGTGTATTTGATTCTTCAAGATATTTTAATGCTTGCTAAGCCTCCCCAATATTTCAGAATGTCAGGTGTCTTCAGAGTTCATTTCTGAAACTAATGCTGGGCAAAAAACAGGTTATCAAAACTGATTTTACTTATACTGTGTTTTAAAATGCAGAAAATAGATATGCTTCTCAGCAGAACAAGTGTACCTCTTTTCTTTTTCAAAACAGAAAATTAGCTATTAGAAGGCTAACTGTAATTGTTCTTGTGCCAAAATGACAGAACACTGTTTCTTGGTATTTCTTGAGCTTAAATCTGGTTCTTTGCTTCAAGAAACAGGTTGTTTTTTTTAAAAAGGTTTGCTTTAAAAATCATTTTTGAACTGTTTTGTTCATACATTCAGTCAGAAATCTCAGTTAACCTTGTGTCAAACCTTTTACTTAAGAAGAAATAACAATACGTATATTTTCACTTACATGTAAGAGGCAACTAAATCCAGGATTATGTTTAGAAGCAAAACCAAGTTTTGCTTAGTTATGGAAGGGTTCTACCCAGATACTAGCCTGGCCACTGAAAGACGTAAAATATTTTATGTAGCTGAATTGGATTCTGTGTTTTCTTCATATCAAGATGTTTATATTTAGCTTTTTTCCCCAAATTACTATTAAGACTTTTTGAGTATGCAAATGCTTATTTCAGGCTGTATATCCTACTGATAAAACATTGCAGAGAGAAGAAATAATGACCTTTTTTGTTTGATTCTTTCAGAGCGATCGTTGTCTTATTCTGATGAGTCTCGACTGTCAAATCTTCTTCGGAGGATTACTCGGGAAGACGACAGAGACCGAAGACTGGCTACTGTAAAGCAACTGAAAGAATTCATTCAGCAACCAGAAAACAAACTGGTAAGTAGTCGTTACTTTTCTGTAGCACTGGAGCATTTTATTTTTTTTCATAAAAAACCCTTTCAAAAAAAAATTGGTATTGAAATCTGTCTGGGGAGTATATGTTGCCTACAACGAAGGCAAGTGTGTTTCTGGATTTTCAGTTCTTTCTCCATCATTCAGGAAGCTTTCTACTGTTGATTACTGAGTTGTACATATAAATATGGCATTCCCTTGTTTTTTAACTGCTTTTTAAAAAATATCCTTCAGTTCTTTTAGCAAAGAAATAACAAAAAAGCAAACCAAACATGTTTCCATCTTCTTCAATAACTATTTCTGTATTTTAAATGAAAAATATGCATATATTTATAGAGTTGTCTGTGTAGCTCATCTTAAAGCTACTAAGTTTTCTGGCTAGGCATATACAAATACTAAATTATGGATTAACTACATGATATCTTGTCCAGGAGCCTTTTATCCCCATTTGGATTGTGTAGTGTCCTCAGACAACTGTCAGTGCTTCGTTCAGTAGCTCCCTGTGTGCTGGGTAAGGAAGAAGTGATAGTCTGATCCTTTGGAGTGAACATGACGGGGTTTTTGGAAGGATGGCTCTCTTGAGAGGAAGAGTGGCAATAGCTAAAATGTTATGTTTCCATGGTTTATGTTTATGGAAAGAGTCTTGTTATAACAAGTCCTTTAGTAATTTGCACTTTAATCTGAATCTCACCTGGAATACAATTGCTCAAAGCCGTTGACTCAGTCTTTGTTCCATAAAGGGTAAATTCAGAGAACATGAGATGTAAGCCGTGCTGTTATGCTGTAATATCTTTTCCATAACTTTGCTCAGTAGGAATAGTTTGTGACACTCAGTGGTTGCTCATAAGTGGTGAAGTAAATAGGTCTCATATTACTTTGAGATCTTTTTGATAATCTGAGGCATGTTGATGGTTATTTTAAATCAGCTGTTGTAGTGGCAGCATGTTTGGTTTTAATTTTCTGGGCTGAAATCTGATGGAAAAGAAATTTCTTCTTTTAATCAGGCTTCTGCATTTTTGTAAACACATTTCTTTTTTTCTGGAAACATGGTAGTACCACTGGTAAATTGTCTGTTGTGTGTCATGTCTTTGGTCTGGGCTTCACCAAGGCTTTGGTACAAGAAAAGCTTTGCTTCCATTGACTGACTGTTGGACAGAGGGATGGTATCTGACATTGAAAATTGCAGAGATTTGGTGTTTGGTTGTGGTTTGATAGACAGTGAATTTGTCAATATTTACATGCTCCTCTCACTTCCATGCTTCTCTTTTTACATAAATGTGATGATTGCAGCTCTTATTTTTCAGTAATTGATACGTTTCTTTTGCCATCTGTTTATGAAATTTGCAAGGTTTTAACTCTGTAGGTATTACAAATTAACTGCAGTGTCTTGTGAAAACAATTGCTTGTAACAGGGTTTTGCTTTTCAGTCATCTTAATTACAGCCATCACCTTATTAGATACTGGTAAATATTGGCAATTTAAGGAAGCTATGAATCCTTCATCAAGCATCTGAGGAGAAGCATGGCGTGCTCTTTGGAAGAAACGTATAGAACATTCTGGGTGTATTTCAAGTGGTTCTTTCTGGGTGAAATATATATTTCAAGTCCTTTAAACTTGAAAGGGATCCTACAGTTTTTCAGCATTGTTCAAAATGAGAAAAGCACCTTGTATCTGGATTCTCTTTTGTGGAGTTAGGGATAAAAGAAGTCTTTTTTTCATTAGGTCTTTGGTATTTGTTTTAAAATGAGTTTCTGAACTCTAAAATTGTTGGGTGTTTCTTAAGGGTTCAAGGGAACCCTTTCAAGGGAAACTTTCTCTTCTTCCAATTAGCTAACAAAAATAAGATTGGATTTCAAGTGATTTCTCCAATGTTGAGCATAAAATTTTATAAAGTATGATTCTTAGCCTAACTGTCCCTCTTGCAGATCTTTACATAGTTAAATGTAGTTAAACAGATCTTGTTGGTCTTGGGGTTGAAATGATAGTGTGTTGAACAAAGTGTAGTAATAAAAGTAACTTGGCAGTGCCTTTTACATGGGATGGCAATTTATAAATTGAATAGGTATCTTTTTTGATGTAGCCTCTTTTGCAGATATCAGGCACATTTTTCAAATGTTTTTGTCAAAGAAATCTGCAGACTATTAATGATCAGTTAAATATTGTGCTGCCATACTCACTTATACAGGTAGGACCCTAGGTCTTCAGTAGCCACTGCTGATGGGCTGAATGGTGATTCTTGCGTCGATGATGTAATGTCATCAGCTAAAACTAAATATAGAAGGGCCTTGATAGGATGCTGCCAGTGTATTTCTGTGGCTACTGTAAATAAATATGAAATACAACATGTGGGATAATATTTCAGCATTGCTTAATATAGTTCCTGCTAGTCTGCAGAGGCCATGGAAATTGTAATAGTATTCTATTAGCAAATGTAATTGCCAGGGATGTTCTTAATGTGGATGTAAACAGGGCCTAGTTTGCAGAGTTACTGTAGCGTTATTATATTTATGCCTTTTATGTATCCTATATTGTAGGTACTAGTTAAACAACTGGATAATATCCTGACTGCCATTCATGATGTACTCAATGAAAGGTAAGCAAGAAAAATTAAGCAGTTTAAAGGTTTTAAAGAAGAATACTGATCATGTTAAGTTTATTGTTTTGAGTATAGAAACACCGTAGCATGAAGGAAAGGTTGAAATAAATTTACTTATTTTGCATGGATATGACAAACTGTATTAAAAGGATGAGACAGGAGGACAGCTAAGACTCTTAAGCATGTCAGCAATGCTTTTAGACTGTCCAGAGTATGTTTCACAGAGAGAATTTTAATGCATCTATCTGCCTTTTATGTTGTAGGTGATGTGAATTCTGTCCCAGCTACATTTAAATGCTGAGACATAGTATTGTGTTGCTGTGCTTATCTGGCTTTCACGTTGAGCTTTGTTTTTTACAGCCTGATTTGCTTTGTCTCCATGCAAGTAGGAACATATGCAGAGGAAGCATAGGAGTGTGTTGGGCCTTTTGGTGTTTAGTTCAGTGCTGCTACCCAAAATTAGCTCTGTATTAAGAATATTCATTCTTGAACAACATGTTGCAAGTAGATTGGCCAATATATTGTATTCTTTTATTTAAATTGATTTATTTCATAGAAATACTTTTTAGAAAATTTATTACATGTTATTAATTGCCATTTCAACCTTATGATCATTATTGCACGTAAGTAGGAGGGAAGCAACTTTGTGCATATATTTTTCTATTTTAAAAAAATGCTGAATCTACTCTTGGTTTCTTCTATTGTGCTTTAACATCTGGAGACTCCACGTTTCTTTTCTTTCTCCCCCAAAATGCAGTAGCAAATTGCTTCAAGAACTGAGACAGGAAGGAGCTTGCTGTCTTGGCCTTCTTTGTGCTTCTCTAAGCTATGAGGCTGAGAAGATCTTTAAATGGATTTTTAGCAAATTCAGCGTATCCACAAAAGATGAAGTTAAACTTCTTTATTTGTGTGCAACCTACAAAGCACTGGAGACTGTAGGAGAAAAGAAAGCCTTTTCATCTTTAATGCAGGTAAGGCTACAAGTTAAAACAGAAATATTAATGATTTCCAGTGCAATGTGTAAATTAACATTTAAATTACAATGACCAATAAGTAATCCTATGTTGACATAATAAGTAAGCACAGTTAAAACTGGGAGGGGACTTTGTATGAAATTCTTTGGTACTGACTTTGTTAGAAGAAAATCTCAAGTCTTTGTATGATAGTGGCATCAAAAAATGTAATTATTAGGGTGTACTGCAAATCCAAAGTGAAGAATCTTGTTGAGAGCAAAACAACATAACCCAAGCAAACAATACGCATAGCCTGGCCTGTGGATTGCTTTGATGTGCCACCACCTCTCTGTTGAATTTGAATTTTAATGGTATTTGAGACAGAATAGAATGTGTGCAGACAAACTTGATCCCTTGGTTCAAGTTCTAGGGTCTTATTTTGGGTGTAGAGCAAGTGCATTTATGTCTCCATTTGGTTTCTGTTTTATGGAACCTAAATCTTTCAGCGGGAAAAATAAACCTGGAACAAGTTGTTGTTCCTTGGCTAAACAGTTGAAGAAAAACTGTCCTTAAACTTTTTAAAGTTGTTTGTTTTATCTCAAGCAAATGCCCAGTTGAAATAGGTCTTTTGAAGCCACTTCTGTGGTGCTTTTTAGTGTTTTCCTCCCAGCTGTAGTGGTGAGAAGCTTAACTCAAAGTAGCTCACTGAAAACCTATCTTTATATTCTAGCTGTTTCATGGGCTGTGTTAATGAAGTGAAATGTCTAGTAGCTTTGCCTTATTTTTCAGCTTGTAATGACCAGCCTACAGTCCATTCTAGAAAATGTGGATACACCAGAGTTACTGTGTAAATGTGTCAAATGCATTCTTCTGTTGTCCCGATGTTATCCGCACATCTTCAGCACCAATTTTCGGGTAAGCTTAGTTTGTTCTCTGTGTTTTTCTTTCTTAGGTAGAAAAATTGTTGTAGTATATTGAGTAACTTTTTTTCCCTTCCGTTTTCCCCCAAAATTTCTTTACAGGACACAGTGGACATACTGGTTGGGTGGCATATAGATCACACTCAGAAACCTTCATTGACTCAACAGGTGTCTGGTGAGTTTGGCTAAAGGGCTGCAGATATCCATTCTGGCTTGCAGAAATTGAGGTGGGAGGTTAAACTAATCTGGTTCTACTAAGGTGGAAGGTGACAAAATGAAAATGAGTTTCTGCCTCTGCAATGATAAATTTTGTTCCTAACTTTTTATTTTTTTTTTGCCATTTTATGGTATACATGGAAAGATGGGACACTTTAGACTGTATTTAAGCATCAGTTAATTTGTGCAACTCCTTAACAGTTAGTAGGTTTATGAATTTTAATTCTGAAAAGTTACAAAAGATAAACTGTCTTTTATATACTTAAAAAAAACCTGTTGTGGTATAGATGCTTTGGTTTACAAAAATCTCATTTTTGTGCATTAACTAGTTCCTTTGTTTTAATTGGCCTGGTATTTTTATGTAGGATGGCTGCAGAGCTTGGAGCCCTTTTGGGTGGCTGATCTTACTTTTTCTACCACACTCTTGGGTCAATTTTTAGAAGATATGGAAGCTTATGCTGAGGTAAATAAGGCTTGATTTTATATGCCAGAGTTAACTGTTACAGATTTTATTAAGACATACACAGCTATTATTTAGGCATGTTTTACCCTTGTAGAAAATAAAATTACAGGGTTTTCCTGGGGAAAAGAGGGTCAGATTACAGAGTATATATTCAAGTTATATGGAATAACAATTGTAGAGTGCTCATGGACTACCTGGACTACAATCATAGCCAGGCTGTCAGCCCTTGTCATTAAGAATATCATGTTATAATAAAATTATCAAAAGAGGACTCCCTTTATTTTTAAAATGCTGCAGTAAGGACATTTTTACTATTTTTCCTTATTTTCTTTTTGTCCAACATCGGTGTGTTTTGGAAGAGGCTATGAAGAGGGGAGGTGCTTAATGTTTCCATAGATTAATGGTAAATGTCTTTTTAAACAAAGTAACAGGATTTATTCTGTAGAAAGTAATGTAGCAAGGCGTTTGGCTCCTATTAGGAAACTAGAGCATAATGATTTAACTTTTCATTGACACTATAACCTTTGCTTGTTAATACAGCATAGAGTTTTTCAGAAGCTGTCATTAGATGAAGAGTTTTTGGCTCCTATGCATTTTTATAATTAGATTGTGCTGTAGTCTACATGTTAATGCAGTGCTAGCAGAATTGCCTTGCATGCAGATTCTATAGGTAAGGTTGTACTTCCTACACAATCTGTTTAACTCAAAGCAGAATAAATCATTCAGTTCTATTAGTGTACTTACATGTAAGCTTATACTTCCAATGGTACAACTCCAGCATTCACACATCTCTTTGGCCCTCATCTGCCCACAGAAACTTGCACTGCTATAACTATAGGCACATGATTGAAACTATTAAGTTAGCACGGTAGGTTAATGCTTAGCAGCTTATCTGCTGAACTGGACGGTTTGCATACTCTTAGTCATGGAAGAGCCCTGAGATTACATGTTAATTTAAGTTGTGGGGAAGGTGATTCAGGCTGTTGTGTTCAGTCTTGCCGTGGGGTAGACCAAGGCTATATCTGTACTGCTGAGATCAGCACTGGGAAGGCTCCCAAGTACTGCTGCCAGCTGGCACGGAATGGCCTGCTGGCCAAAGCAGTCTGCAGATAAAGGTAGCTGTGTGTAACTGTGTGTTGGGGGTGGCCACCTGGACATCCTGATGTCGGGCTGTGTCTAGAAATTGTTTGGGATGGTGGTATGAAGGCACTTGTTGCTACAGTGCTGCATGTTGTATTCCAGAGACCAGAAGCATTAAAAGGCTGTGTTTTAATTTTCAAGGTACAGCCCAAGAGTACTCTATTTTATTGGCTAAGCTATGGAATGGCGTTTCATTACTATTCAGTAATTGCATATCTTTGCATGCCCATATCCTGTCTGTGCAGAATTAAGTACACTGGATAAATACATCTAAAGCTGTATATGTCTGGATTAGTTTTAATATCAAATTGTGGTCATTATGTATTAAACTTTAATAATGTATCCTGACAAAACCTGTGCACTGCAGGACCTCAGCCATGTGGCTTCTGGGGAGTCCCTAGATGAAGATATTCCTCCTCCCTCTGTATCACTACCTAAACTGGCTGCACTTCTTCGAGTTTTCAGTACTGTGGTGAGAAGTATTGGGGAACGCTTCAGCCCAATTAGAGGACCACCAATTACAGAAGCATATGTAACTGATGTAAGAATTGAAGTACTTGCTTTTCTTCATTGCTGATATGATTTTTTTTTATCATGTAGTGACAGTTTTTTGATTGATAAATATATGCTAAGCTTGAATCAAATGTATTTCTTTAAAGAATTATGCTGCAGGAATTTTATTAAATGTTGAGGTATGTTGTGGCAGTGCCATATTGGAAGCCTTTGCAGTTGTGAATGGTTTCTTGTAGACAATTGATTTCATGCAGTTAGATTTGTGTCTGTTAGCTCTCTGTTACTGTACAGTTGCCATTTGTTCCAGCTGCTGTGGTGTTATAAAATCTGAACTCAAATTGTGTGATTTATGAAGTGTGCTTTTTACATTATTTGTGCTGAAGTTGCATCTAAGTAAAATATGATAGCAAAATCCTCTTGTTCTATATAGGACTGCATGGTTAGTATTATACAGTACAACAGGAGAACTAGCTGCTATACTTCTACGTCATGACCAGTAAAGGGTGTGAATGACATTAAAACAAACATTGCACAAGATAAAAATATCTGTGATCAACACTGTGTTGTTGTGTGAGCTGCACAATTGGAATTTGTTGAATTTTGTTAGGGACAGAACAACTTCTCAAATAAATAACAGTATTGATTTCCCAATTAAAGCCAAGAAAGTTGTGTAGCTTGTCTTAATCTGCAGAGAATTCTTGTGATGTAAATTCCAGAAAGAAATTTAGTCTGTCTTTTAGGAAAGAACAGGAGTTCTGTTGTTAGCAGTTGTAGAACGGATGTCTGAAAAATGGATTTGGGTTTTCTAGGTCCATTCAGGCCTTTAGCTGATAAGAAGCAAGCAGTCAGGAGTTTATTTCTCTTCTTATACCTGTGCAGTGCAATACCATGGTGTATGTGATTCAGAAAAATATTCTTTTGAGAGAGTATACCATGATGCAGAGTATGTTAAGGGGTAGAACATAAAATTGATGCTAGTACAATTAAATAACATATGGTTCTTGTCTTTTTTTTGTTTTGAAATGGATTAATATAGACTTTTCTCTTAACTTTCCAGGTTCTCTACAGAGTAATGAGATGTGTGACTGCAGCAAACCAAGTATTCTTTTCAGAAGCAGTGCTCACAGCTGCCAATGAGTGTGTTGGTGTTTTACTTGGCAGTCTGGATCCAAGTATGACCATACACTGTGACATGGTTATCACGTATGGATTGGATCAAATGGAAAATTGCCAGACTTGTGGCACTGATTATATCATTTCAGTCCTGAATCTGTTGACGCTGGTGTGTACATGTTTTTTTTTCCCATGAGAAAATACTGTGTTTTTTTTAAGGCAGAATGCTTTTTTCTGTCTGTGTTAAATGTATGCTTAAAACTCTACTTTTCCTGACCAGAAACAAGAAAATCAACTGCTAGTATTCATTCCTGAAAAGCATATGTTGCTAGCTTGTTTTTAGTTGCTAGCTTGTGCTTTTAGTTTAAGCCTAAGTGTTGTTTTTATTTCATTGTTTTTTTATATCTTGCTTGACTGTTGTTCTCTGCAGTTGATGCCACCAGAGTTTTTGTGCTTAATATTCTCAGTTTTTCTATTGAATATCTGCTTATGCCATCACCTGGGAAATCAGAATTCTTCCAAAATGTAGCTCTTAAAGCACAAGTTTTTAAACTCCTATGGATGCAGGTTGATGGAGCAATTTTCTCTCACCTGTTCTGTTAAAGCCTCAAAATAACAAATTCTTTGCATGGATTTGGGAGAGCAAATAACAAATACTTGTGTTGGTGGGAAGCTTTTAAATATACTGTATGCAAGATAATCAAAACACTGTTTTTCTAATCTTTCGTAATTTATTGTAATATAATTAGATGAAAGGTATTTATTTAGAAATTGGTTAAAGACTTTTGTTTTGTTTTTTCCCAGGTTGTTGAACAAATAAATACAAAACTACCATCATCATTTGTAGAGAAATTATTTATTCCAGAGTCTAAACTGCTTGTACTTCGTTATCATAAGGAGAAAGAGGTAAGAGAAGTGTCTCTGCAAGTGTGTTACTACAGCCTTCTTACACTTGTAGAATATATTAGGGTGTAAAATGTTGTTCATTTTAAATAAACTATAAGAAAGCATGTAAAGCTAGCTTGTGGTTTCAGTGTTTGGGCTCAGTGAGTGTTTACAAATTCTCTGCCTGGTATGACAATGATGTGCTTCGTTAATGTGGCTTTCATACTCAGTGTGCATTATGTGAGTGGTCTGGAAAGCAATCTACAGACTGTGGGTGATCCTTAATTACAGAAAACTGAAGATTAGGTATGAATATTGAGTCTAAGTTAATCCAGTTTTTAATTCTGCAGTGGTAATTAATTTAATTTTGATAACACACTAATCATTTACTTCTTTATTTTATACTATCAAGGTTGTTGCGGCAGCCCTTGCTGTGTATCAGGCAGTACTGAGCCTGAAGAACATTCCTGTTTTGGAGACTGCTTACAGGTTGATTCTAGGAGAAATGACCTGTGCTCTAAACAGTCTTCTCTATAGTTTACATCTTCCCGAGGCCTGTTCTGAAATCCAGCATGACTCTTTCAAGAAGCATGTATTCACTGTGGAAAATGCAAAGTTCGTTGTTATATTTGACCTCAGTGCCCTAAGTACTATTGGAAATGCTAAGAACTCATTAATTGGGGTGAGTAAAGATCATGTAGATAAAGTCTGTGCAATTTTAACTTCGTGCATAATGGGAAGTGGTTTCTAAGGTAAAATGTCTTAGCAGGGTTATTCCTGAATTGAAGCCGTTGTTATCAGAACAATTCTGCTTTTTAAAAATTGTCAGATAAAGGCAGCTTCAATGTGCCTGCTGATAGCATATCAGCTGTGTGAAAATACTCGTTATGGGTTATTCTAAATAAGCATAAGCTACTTTTAACAAATTATTTAAAAAGGGGAAAGAAATCAGTTCTGATCAGGAAATTAGTGGAGTTGTGAAATACTGTTTTCCATGGTAACAAGTGAAACAATAGTCAGCTGTATGGAAGGCTACACTTGAAAAGTGAGTCCTACTTATTATGTTTCTGTGCTTATGTTACAATTTTTTTTATAGATGTGGGCCCTTTCACCAACTGTGTTTGCACTACTGAGTAAAAATTTGATGATTGTTCATGGTGACATAGCAGTTCATTTTCCTGCTGTCCAGTATGCAGTACTCTATACGTTGTATTCACATTGTTCCAGGTACGGAGACTCATAGTTCATCAGTATTTTAAGAGCACTAGGATGAGTTGATTTGAGTGGAATAAATATGGGATGGAGGAATGTATTTAATAGGGTTTAACAACTAAAGTTTTGCCCAACATACACTGATCAGTTTTTATTTAATAAATTGTAGGGAGCCTGCTTCTCAGCCAGCCAAAGCATGCTCCAGCTTAAAATTTGGCATTTAATTTGGAGGAGGATTAGGAGTCTTGAGTTTGAGTAGAGGGAAGTGAGGAAGAAAATGTTTGGATTTTGACATTATATGTAGTCATGTAACATTATAACCATATTAACTTCTGCTTTCTTTCTTTTTGTTTCTTATATACTGTAAGAAAGTATCTTTTTCTTTTAATTTTTCTTGCCTTGCCTTTCAGACATGACCATTTTATATCCAGTAGCCTCAGTTCTTCCTCTCCTTCCCTGTTTGATGGTGCAGTTATTAGTACTGTAACCACAGCAACAAAGAAACATTTCTCAATCATACTGAACCTTTTGGGGCTACTGCTGAAGAAGGATAACCTTACTCAAGATACCAGGTAACTGTCATTTTCTTATTAACCAGGAAGTGTCTTCTCCCAGTAGAATGACTTAATTTCAAAAATGGGTTTTATTTTCTTCAGTAATACGTGGTGTAACTTTAACCAGTGAGATGTTTGGTTTTTATGAAACCTGGAGCATGTTTGGGAAAAGTAGCGGCGCACTTTTATGCATGAAAATTAAATAAATTGGAACCATCATCAGATCTATACGTTAAAATCAGAGCTACCAAACTTCACTGAAAATAGGATTTTGCTAACTAAAAGTACCCTACTAGAAGAGCTGCATGCCTGATTTACCAAGATGTTATGAAGTCTAAGGATGATCTTTGTTACAAAACCTTTTAAATAAAAGAGGAGAACTGTGATATGATGTTGATCTGTAACATCAAATAATTTAAATTGTATTGAAAGGTAGTTTTGTGACTGTATGGAGTAACTAATAGTCTTGGTTTTCTTTTTTGAAGGAAACTGCTTATGACATGGGCTTTGGAAGTGGCTTTTCTGATGAAAAAATCAGAGACATATGCACCCTTATTTTCTCTCCCATCTTTTCATAAGTTTTGCAAAGGACTTCTAGCAAACAGTAAGATTTTATTTATTGACTGTCTCTTCTGTGCTATAATTACGTACAGAAGTTCTTTTTACATATCGTGGTTAACTGTAACTGTGATTGTTCTACTTTTAGAAGTACTTCTGGTCTTTATTACATGAAAACTTGCACTCCTGTCCTTTTTTCACAAACACATCCCTTGTTGTGACTTAAGCAAATAGTTATTTTCTTAAAATACTACTTCATGGATGTAATGGTAATCTATGTAAAACAGCAGCAATGTCCTAGTTCTACAAGTATGATGTGTATTATTTGGTTAAGAAGCAGCAAAACAATTCCATGACATGATATATTGTTCTGGACTTTAGAATAATCTGGAAATTGAGTTATGGGGGCAAGTACTTTTGGTAGCATAGTACTAGCAATAGCACTAAATTTCCAAGATCAGGAGTTGCTAACTTAAATTTCTTCTTACTGGAAGTAAATAGTATATGCCAGTGAATGGAGGCCATAATGTAATTAGCTGATCAGAGGTCAGAAAAGGCCACACAAATGACAAGGCAAGTGACTTCCTATTACAAAGTACTTATCTGACAAGGTAAAACTACCCAACTAAATAAAAACAGAAATAAGGCATAAAGTCTCCATCTAATAGCTGTTCTATAAAAAAATATGTAGATGGTCTGCAGCAACCAGAGTAAAGTGTCAGTTATCTGTTTTCTAGCAACTAGTAACTTTTTCAATTCCTTAATTTAGCCCTTCTGGAAGATGTGAATATTTGTCTTCAAGCATGTAGCAGCCTCCATGCCCTGTCCTCCTCCCTACCAGATGACCTTTTACAAAGGTACTTGCACACATTATATATGTTATTTTAATTATGCTGTTCATGGAAATGTTAAGATTTTTTTTTTCCACCCACTTTTTGTTGCAGATGTGTTGATGTGTGTCGTGTTCAACTAGTTCATAGCGGTGCTCGTGTGAGGCAGACTTTTGGAAAACTTCTGAAGTCAATTCCCTTAGATGTGGTGTTGAGGTAAGTTCCTCAGATTAACTCCATATAGAGAATAGTTTTCTTTCTTAAATACCTTCTTCCAGTAGAATGAAAAATAATGCTTGATGGATGTTACCACACTTTTTTCTCTCTTCTACTATGTGTGATTCAAAATCATTGCACAGTAAACTAGTAAAGGAATGAACAAACTTGATAAACTATGCAGCACTTCTTGAAACAAATTATGGCTACTTCCAAAGTCCATGTTATCCAGAGCTTCAGCAATATTTTGTCCTACTCTTATCATAAAGAATTAAACCATTAAAGTGTGTTCTTATCTCCAAGGAGTATGCTAATTTCCTCTCATAGTATGTATATAAATATATATCTTTTGCATAACTTATTTCTGATTTATTCAATTACATGGCTTGTTTTTCTCACCGTTCCTGCAGTAACCGTACCCACACAGAAATACAAGAAATTTCTTTGGCTATAAGAAGTCATATGAGCAAAGCTCCAAGTAATACATTCCACCCACAGGATTTCTCTGATGTCATTAGTTTTATTTTGTATGGAAACACTCATCGAACTGGGTAAGAACTTCTTTTTAAAAAGTGAAATTCATTGATGTTGAATAAATAGTGAAGAATTTCAACCTCTGTCTAGTTTGAAACTTCTAACAATTTTATTACATTGTTTTACCTTTTACCTTCAGTCATTTTTTTTAATGATTCCTTTCAAGTATTTATAAATATCCTCAAATACACATATTTACATTATGCGCTTGGCTGCTGAAAATAATCTCATGAGAGATTTGATTGAGAGCAACAAGTAACTGGCATGCGTTCATTATAATCTTGTTACTGTATGAACTTGTGTTTATGTACTGATGTTTTCTTTCAGGAAAGATAATTGGTTGGAAAGGTTGTTCTATAGCTGTCAAAGGCTGGATAAACGAGATCAACCAACCATCCCTCGTAATCTGTTGAAGACTGATGCTGTTCTCTGGCAATGGGCCGTTTGGGAAGCAGCTCAGTTTACTGTTCTTTCTAAGTTGAGAACTCCCCTGGGTAGAGCCCAAGATACATTTCAAACAATTGAAGGTAATGTAAAGATTCTTTTTTCGTAGGATTTTTTTTATAAGTTTGTGTGGCTAAGAAATTCATGTCCTAGACAAGAAACATAATGGTTTTATTTTTCAGTGATAACAGATTTTAACATGTCTTTGTCTAAGGCACCAAGAAAAGCAGTATAATTATGATTTTTGAGAGATTTTGTTTTAGCATTGCTGTCTCTTGACCTGTTGATTTAAAGCATTATATGGTGAATGTTTTTATTTTTTTCTTCCATGTTTTGGTGGCATATGTAGGTATTATTAGGAGTCTTGCAGCGCATACACTAAACCCTGATCAAGATGTTAGCCAGTGGACTACTGCAGACAATGATGAAGGACACAGCAGCAATCAACTTAGGCTTGTTCTCCTTCTACAGTATCTGGAGAACTTGGAAAAGCTGATGTACAATGCTTATGAAGGGTGTGCCAATGCCCTCACCTCTCCACCCAAGGTTTGTGTCTGGTGTTACTAGAAACCATCAGTTGACTTGAAGAAAACATTTTCAGGATTGTGTGGGTCTTAAATCTGTAACCTTTTGGATTCTACAGTATTTAAGCACGTACTCTAGTGAAACGTAAAAAGAATAGCTTCTAAAGCAGGGTTTGAGAATATTAGTTTGGCTACGATGTAGTATTTGCTTAGAAGATGGAGTGGGGGTGGTGGGGGGAAGAGCTTATTTCTGGAGTATCAGCACGCATAGTGGTAGAACAGTAAGCAAATCTGAGTACCAGAATTTTGTAGCTGTTGCTTGTCCATATGTTGTCAGCAATCCTCTGCTGTAGCGATTACTTGAGGTCTCAGATTGCCTTTTGAAGAATTAAATATTTATAAGATGCAGTTTTCTGTAGTTTTAGCTGCAAAATATCCTTGATTGTTGAAATAAGTTAATTACCAGACTTTGATATTACAGTATTATGTAATTTAATCTTGAAGTGAATTAACATTTTCAGTTTACTAGTGTGCCAAATCAGCTGCATGCTGTGCATGATCATTTCTGGATACTTGTATTCAGAACATTCAAAATACGGATTTTTAACGTGTTTCTTTATCTCTCAGTTGAAAATTCAGCCTCAGAGAAGAAACCTGTCATGACTTTAAATGTTTTTCATATTAAACACTGAATGCAATTATTTTATTTGTACAAAGGACAAGGATTGTAAAATTGTTATCTTTTTCTGTCTTAAAAGGTTATCAGGACATTCTTTTATACTAATCGCCAGACGTGCCAAGATTGGCTGACACGGATTAGGCTTTCCATCATGAGAGTTGGACTGCTGGCTGGTCAGCCTGCTGTGACAGTCAGACATGGTTTTGATTTACTCACAGAAATGAAAACTAACAACAGTTTATCTCAGGTATTCTCTTTTTATAATTTTGTTGACTGTTGTAAAGAATATCCCTTAAAATCTACGCTAATGTAATCAGTGGTTATTAAACCACGTGTTTTATAAGAGTAGTTTTTACATGAAAAGTGAGCCTTGAGGTTTATACTTCTCTATTTGCAGACTTTTGTGGGTAGGTGATACTGTGCATTGGAGATTAGTGTACTCTGCACGTTTGGTCAAGTAACGTACGTAAGTGGATGCTGTTTGAGCAGTTTTTATTTAAGCAAAAGGCACTGCTTAAACCTTAAGAAACTTGCCATTCTATTGTATTAGTCTGAGGTTTGTGGCACTGTCTTTTTTTTGTCACTGTGAGCAGGAGTGGTGTATTGTGAGGGATTTTTTCCCACACAAAGTAACTGGCAGATAAACATAGGGGTGGGATGAGGGAATCAAGTGGTTGTTTGCTTAAAAAATGTCAGTAATTTGGTTTGCTGAAACTAAAAACTAAAGAGGTTTGCTAGGTGTTTCTTACTCCTGCTTCTTTATGAATCCTTAGGTTTATTTTTATGTAGCTGCAGACCATTGTGTATAGTGATTACAGGCTATTAACATTGAAGCTGGGAATTTGTGGGATGGAAAATGGCAGGAAAGTGGTACTTTCCTGAGTACCACTGGTTTTCCAAAAGCAGTGTTAATGGAGAGATGAACAGAGTACTACACTTGTGTAGGCACATAATGAAGTACTGCTTTACTCTATTCAAGCATTTAACAATGCATGCAACTCTTACTTCATTTGAGATTTGTTAAATAAAGATTTTGGTTTGGTTTTAGGGAAATGAATTGGAAGTGACAATTATGATGCTGGTGGAAGCTTTATGTGAACTTCATTGCCCTGAAGCTATTCAGGGTATAGCTGTCTGGTCTTCTGCTGTAGTTGGGAAGAGTCTTACCTGGATCAACTCTGTAGCTCAACAGGCAGAAGGGCGGTAAGTGTTTGCTTTGTTTTGTTTTTTCTTTTTCCAGATAATTGAGTGTTAAAAATTTGGACTTTGTTTCTTCCTATGCGTATTTCTACTATTTAATAAGTCAAGCATTTTTAGATATTTTAATTTTAGTTTATCTATGTTATCAGGATTTTAGTATAAATGGTGTTCAAAAGTTCCTTTTTTCTTAGTTTCTTCCACTTAACAATACTGTTTCAGTTTCTGTAGCAAAATATTGTTGCTACAAGTGTCTTTTATTGTGTGTACTGGCCAGTGGCAAGATCTGAATATTGGTTATGGTTTGCCAAGAGAAGTAATCCAAGTTTAGTTAATCCAGTTTAGTTTTAGAGAAAATGGCTTTTATATCCGTTAAAGTAGAATCTTTGGCTTACAGTTACTATTTGGTCGGTTGGTATTCAACATAGCATGTGCCTGAATTGTGGTGATGCTGTCTCCTGAAAGCAATATGTACTGTCTTCTGTATGAAATGAAAAATGGGCATTTTTTGATTAATTAGTTTGTCTGCTAGCAGAAGATTTAAAAAAACAAAAAACAAAAAACAAACACAACCAAGATTTTAATATTTATAGCTATTTTCCCATTTTTGCAAGATTTTTTAAAATAGTATGCAGGATTGTGATAATACTTGAGGAGTTGCACAGAAATGTCAAACTTAATATGTGAATTGTTTGTTGTAGACCCAGTTTTACAATTCTCTATTAAATATTTAACTCATTTACTTGTATCTGGGTGTGACAGCGTGACAGTCAAATTTAAGTCTTGCATCTCCTTCAACTTGGAATTGGTTTGAAGCTGGATTAAATCTGTGTGGAAAAGCTTTAATATAATGTTAGAATCTAGAAATTCAACTCGCAGACTTGTTGTAATGTTAATCAATCTTCCTGTTGCCGAAGATAAGAAATGAATATTCAGATTGTTGTAAAGAAATTGCAAGTACACCACTTTACCAAAAAGAAAACTGGTTCTGTAAAATGCTGACAAAAATATTAAACTATTTAAGGTTTGAAAAAGCAACTGCAGAGTACCAGGAGCACCTGTGTGCCATGACAGGAGTAGATTGCTGCATATCAGGCTTTGACAAAACTGTTCTGAAGTTGGCCAATTCCAACAGTGTGAATAACGCCAGCCCAAAGCACTCCTTGAATGGTCAGTATTTATTGGTTTCTTCTGGAAAGTATGTGTATAAAATTAGAATGTTCGTTTGTAATGATAGCATCTGATTCAAAATTGACCTGTTTCTGCCTGCAGTTAACTTCAATGGCATTAAGTGATTGAATTTAACATAACATATACATATGACAGTTTGCAATATTGATGTCTAGCTGAATGAGATTAATAGGTAAAATATTTTGTATTTTAGTAGGTTAATCCTAAATTATTTCATATAATTTTGTTTTATATAAATATTTATATAATTCTTATAATTTTTATATAAAATTATAATTTATATAATTTATATAATTGTAACTTAAGACTTAGTGTTTACTACATAAATGTATTATAGCTGCACAATTGATTAAAGGTTTTCTGAGCTGAGACTTCACTTCATTATTCTGTCTCATCTTTGAGAAGAGAGGTTCTTTGTTTCTAATTCAGTCCTTCTGTTTTCCTATTTTGAAACTTCTTTAGAGACGTGGACTGAAGTTTTCCCTTGAAAAGACCCTATTTATTAATTAAAAAAAAAACCCACAACAAAACCAACGAGGGGAAAACAAACCAAGCATTCTTTTTCCGCTCTGTACTTCCTTAAGTATTATGTAACAGTTAAAAAGAGCGACATTTCTCGAGTAAAGATGTTACATTTGAGCAATATAGTTATTATTTTAAAGCACATAAGTGTACTGAGATGTACTTACTGTTTTTTGTTGTTACACAGGAGAAACTAGAAAAACTGTTCTGACTAAGCCAAGTGACTCTTCACCTGAAGTTATAAATTACTTGGGTAACAAGGCCTGTGAATGTTACATTTCAATTGCGGATTGGTCTGCTGTTCAGGAATGGCAAAATATGGTCCATGACTTGAAGAAAAGCACGAGTAATACCTCAATCAATCTGAAAGCAGATTTTAACTACATAAAGTAAGAATTTCATTCATTTATTCAGAAGTGTCTTATGCTATTGAAGGTCTTGTGGGTTTTAGTAATTATGTCATTGAAATAAAGGTGTGATAAGTCTCCTCCTTAGGGGAGGAAAACATACTTATCTATATTGCCTGTAAATATCATAATTAACATTGTGGATAGTTGCTGTGGCTTTCTGTCAAGGTTTTTAAGTGTTCAAGAAGAAAGTCTTTTAATTGAAAGCAGAAGTTAGCAAACTTAATCTGGTTCTGCTGGTATAAGGTGAATCCTTTCACATGGTTAACTTCTTAAAATGCCTGTTGTGGTACAGTTTTTGAAAGATACTCTAATGTAAAAAGTATATTAATATATTAATGAGGTGGATTTAGTGGCATAAATGTTTTTGTTTTTAATAGAGTTTTGAATTCTAGCTTTTGTTTCTTAACCTTTGATTGTCTGGCTCCTGAAAAATATTGATGTTGAAATAGGCCTTCAAGGTTTAAAGGTCTTTTCATATAATTTGACAGCTTTTGATTACTTTCCTGTTCTACTGCAGTAAAGCTTAGCAAAATCCTGAAATTACTTGACTTAAATGAAATTACATCCCAAAACTTACTTTCTATGCATAAAGAAAAAAAAAATTGTTTTTGTTTTTAAATTCTTGCATAGTTAGACTTTCCATGGTCAGGAAGAAATAGTTAGAATAGTATTATTTATGGTCTGTTAATACAAAAACTTTGCAGCTGTAAATAATGTATTTTCTTCTCATTTATAAGTGCTTTATTAAAACCTGGGGATTTTGATACCATTCTTTTTTTTTCCTGTTTGAATGAGAGAGAGTTTCTGGAATGAAAATAAATTTGTAAAAATTGAATTGCAGATCTCTGAGCAGCTTTGAGTCTGGTGAACTTGCTGAATGCACTGAACAACTGGAGTTATTACCAGGAGAAAATATCAACCTACTTGCAGGGGGATCCAAAGAAAAAATAGGTATGTTAGTTGAAATAAAAAGTGACATTAGTTGAATTATTGAAGTAGATATTTCTCCATTTATCTGTGTGACAAGCTGTAAATTCTGAATGCAGTTTGCCATGTTTGGTGGTCTGACGTGTAACCTTTATGAATTAAGCTTTAAAATGATTTGCAATGATGATTTGAAAAAATAACTTGTAATATTTTAAGTCCTTTGTGGAGTTAGTGTGTTGTAAGTAACTTGTTAATGTTAATATGAATGGATACGCATGTAAAAGTGAATTTTTTTCCCTATGACCATTGCTTTCAAAAATTCTTTCTTAATGTGTGATATTGGAAATTCTACTTAGTTTCAGGTTTTTTTCCTCTTTGTAGACATGAAAAAGCTCCTTCCTAATATGCTAAGTCCTGACCCGAGAGAACTTCAAAAAGCAGTTGAAGTACAACTTCTGAGAAGTTCAGTGTGTCTGGCAACAGCTGTAAACCACATGGAACAGGAGCAGAAGTGGCAGTCAATATCTGAGTAAGTTACAGCATGTTCTGAATGAATGTAACCCACTGTGACAAGCTGTTCTAGTTTTTCAAATGAAACTTTGTGAACTGCATAATCTGTACTTCAGCATTTATAGTACTGTTGACTCCTAGCTTACTCTGTTACGAGGCATAAGCTTACTCAGGGGACATGAATTGGTGTTTAAAAGATTGTTAGTTGAGTCAACATGTGACTTACGTTTTTGAATGATTTTTTGATCATCTGTATGTAGATGTAGGAGTTGCTTTTTTCTTCAGTATTTTTGATACTGTTTTCTAATAAATAGTCCAGCTAACAAAAATAACTGTAACTTTTATTTCAGAAATGTTATAAAATACTTAAAACAAACATCACGAATAGCTATTGGACCTTTAAGACTTTCCACGCTCACTGTGTCTCAGTCTTTACCAGTATTGAGCACTCTTCAGCTGTATTGTTCTTCTGCTTTAGAAAACACTGTATCCACCAGGCTGACATCAGAGGTATGGCTGCGTGTTTTAATCAAATTCACATTTTACAGTTTTCTAATTCTGTAGCCATGTTATGAAGTATTGAATGTAGAACTAAAGAATCATTGAGGTTGGGGAAGACCTTCAAGATAACCAAGTGCAGATGTCAGTCAGAACTACCGAGCTGCATCACTAAACTATATCAGTTAATGACACATCAATGCATCTGAGCTACCTCTAGGGATGGGAGCTCCACTGCTTCCTTGGCAGCCTAGTCTAGTGCTTGACCATTCCCTCCAAGAAGAAACTCTTCCTGGTGTCTGGTCTAAATCTCTCTGGCAGTTTGAGACTGTTTTCTTTGAACCATGTTAATCACAATATAAAAAGGCCCTTTTAGTTTTCTAAAGTTCTTTGACCATGCATTTTATTTTAAATTTACGCTTCAGATGGATTTCTATAGCTATAAGTACACCACTTCTTTCAACATTTGTTTGAAAAGCAACTTACAATAAAACTACAATAACACCATGAAAGTAACCTTAAATATGAAAAAAAACCAAGAACAACACAAATGCTTTGTCAATTAAAAACAATGTCAAACTTCAGTGAGCACAGATGACCTGTTTTCTGAACAATGTGACTAGAAATGATAGTGCTTGTTGGTGAGTTTGTTCTTATGGTTGTCCTCTCAAAATCAAGCGTGTCTTCATAGGTCCACATAATACATACTTTTTAGTGAGTCATACAGTTAGACTACCAATACTGATAATAAGAGTGCTTGCTTTTCACTAAAGTAATCTTTGCTTTTAATAAATGAAAATACTTAAGCTCTCTTGACAGCTGTACAACCTTCATGACTCTTTCAGGACTGTCTTATACCTCTCTTCAATGATGCTTTGAGGTCATGTAAACAGCATGATGTGAGGCCGTGGATGCATGCACTGAGATACACAGTGTACCAGAATCAACTGATGGAAAAACTTAAAGGTATATAAGCTCTTATTTTAGTGCTAAAAATTGTTAAATACAGAATTTAAACTAAATTTTCATTAAAAGCAGGAGTTGCATCTTGTACTATTACTAGGATTAGTTTTTAAATTCAAGAGTTTGTTGTTTAGATGTCTTCCCTTATCTAAGTGTCTCAATTACTACCGTAATGCAGACTGTTTTTAAGAAAAAGGAGAATTCTAATCATCCTTTGCTTGCTCATCTCATTCTACTTTATTTCACTTTTGACTGCTTCAGTACTTAAAAATGGTCATGAAGTGCATTTCTAGATGAAAAATAACTAAGTCACTGAAATGTCTTAAGGAATTTTTAGGAAATACAAAGGGGTTGACCAAGTTCTTTACTGATGGCAGTATACAAAATACTCCTGTATTGGAGAGAAATTATACTCTGGATAAAATTACTGTCTTTTATTTTTTAACTGTGCTTAGTATGTCTTGCTTTCTTTTTCAGAACCAACAGTCCCAATTAAGAGTCATCTAATGGAGCTGGGCTTAACAGCAGCAAAATTTGCACGAAAGCGAGGAAATATTGCCCTGGCTACACGGCTGCTTGCACAATGCAGTGAAGTTCAGCTAGGAAAAACCACCACTGCGCAGGACTTAGTTCAGCACTTTAAAAAACTGTCTGCACCAGGTCAGATAGATGAAAAGTGGGGTCCTGAACTTGATATTGAGAAAACAAAACTGTTATACACAGCAGGTGAGTGTCACTAGCAGAAATTGTACATTTTTGAGCTTCTTGTCCTCATGACCAGGCTAAATCCTCCGAGTAAATCTTAATGGAACAGCATCATTAGTAATTGCTTTCATCCTATTAACTGTTGTCTCAATCTGAGTTTTCTTTGTAAGATACATTGTTATAAGCTCTATCTGAAAACACTGAATTTCAGAAGAAGTGTTTTGAATGAAGTTAACACCACTAAAAATATGCTTTTCATAATGTGCAGGCCAGTCAACACATGCCATGGAAATGCTGAGTTCTTGTGCCATATCATTTTGCAAATCTGCCAAGGCTGAATATGCAGTTGCTAAATCTATTCTTACACTGGCTAAGTGGATTCAAGCGGAGTGGAAAGAGATTTCAGGACAGTTAAAACAAGTATATAGAGCTCGTCAGCAGCAGAATCACACTGGTCTGTCTACCTTGTCTAAAAACATATATACTTTGATTGATCTCCCAGCTGTTAATACATTGGAAGAGGAATACCCCAGGATTGAAAGTGAATCTACAGGTAGAGTTGTTTTCCCACTTAGTTTTATTTTGTTAGATTAATTACTGGTGGTTCCAGTGAGGGATAGAGCTACTCCATCAGTTATATATGTAAGTACATATAAGCAGTGTCTTTTTGTGTAACAGCTATGTACGCAAATTAAAACAAACAAACTAACAATCCTTGATATTTCACATTTCATGTTTCTTTCCTGGTATTTTTGTTACTTTATTTCTTACCTGAGCATGAAACTGTATTTATTTTTTATAAAGAGGATACAAAATCTTGTCATACTCCTGTCTGCTTTCAGCTCTTGAATTTTTTTAAACTGTGAACAGGATCATTTCGGTTGACAACTAAAGCAGCTCCATTTTTAAGACTATAGAGTTGTGATCACCTTAGGTTTTCTCATGAGCTTCCGTCAACGTTTAATTTGAAAACTTTGTTGTTGCCACTAGATACACTCAGTTTTCTGCAGACCTTTTTCAAATGTTAAGATAATTCCTTGTTTAAATGTGGATTTCACATATACTTCAGAATTAATATAACTATTATTGGATGTTAAGGGCTTTTTTTAACTTAGAAAAGAAATACTCAAGTTGAAATACACTTACGTAGGTTGGTTACTTCATAGAAGCCTGCTTTCTGAAGCACAATGTTTTCCTGTTTTTTGGAGATCATGAGCCTCTTGCTTCAGTTTCATCCTTCTGTGACAGAGAAAGCAATTGTAGAGTACAGAACGGTGGTGGTTAGCAAATGAAAAACTGTTTGGCAGTTATTGTCAAAGCTGAAAAAGAATTGCTCTGGAATATGAGTAGGAACTTAACCAAAAAGGATTATGTACTTATAACAATTTGCTGTTATTTTATATGTTGAAGTCAGAAGTATCTATTATGTTGTAATATATGTTGCTTCATTTCTTCTGTTACAGTAAATATTGGAGTTGGAGAACCTGACTTTATCTTGGGACAGCTGTATCACTTGTCTTCAGTACAGGCACCTGAAGTGGCCAAGTCTTGGGCAGCCCTGGCTAGTTGGGCTTATAGATGGGGCCGGAAAGTAGTTGATAATGCCAGGTAAATTCATCCTAATGTTTAAAGCATAATTATAGCATATATTTTTTTTTTAAGATAAGTTCTAGCATTGTATTATTGATTATAGTTCTTCTTTATGGTCAAAAGTCAGATGTGAGAAGGGAATGTTGACTGTTGTTTTGACCTTTCTAAAAAGTGAGTTTCTGTAGTGATCAAGGATGAAGATTTATCTTTCAGGTTCTGTATACACAATGTTAATGAACTCCTCAAATAAGAATATAACTTATTAAATATTACAGTCAGGGAGAAGGTGTTCGTCTGCTGCCCCGAGAAAAATCTGAGGTTCAGAGCTTACTTCCAGACAATGTTACAGAGGAAGACAAAGAGAAGATTTATGGGATCCTTGGGCAAGCAGTGTGTCGTCCAGCTGGGATTCAAGTAAGTGGGAGTTTTCCTGCTTAAAATATGCTCAGCTTTGTGGTTTATTTTCTTTCCCCTACTTGTGATTCATATTAACTTCTGTAAGTGTTTTGTAGTTAAAATTCAAACAATATACAAGTTCTCGTGTATTTTGTTGTTAAGTGGTACATGGACTTCGGTAGTACAGTCACACAGTGCAGTTGGATGAGTTGCCCAAGCAAAAGAAAGTGGATTAGCAACTAACAGATCCTTGTAGTAGAAAAGGCTTGAAGACTTGGTCAAATCTGTTCTCTTTATTTGTACTTAGGATGAAGATATGACTCTGCAAATCACTGAAAATGAAGACAATGAAGAAGATGATATGGTGGATGTTATATGGCGTCAGTTATTAACAACTTGTCCCTGGCTTTCAGATCTTGATGAAAATGCAACAGAAGGTTTAATTAAAGTATGGAGGAAGGTTGTAGACAGAATCTTCAGCCTCTATAAACTCTCCTGCAGTGCATATTTCACTTTTCTCAAACTCAATGCTGGTCAGGTTAGTATTGTGCTGATAAAAAAACCTGAGTTATAGAAGTTTCTAAATGATGAGGTGAACTATATACTCAATTTAGAGGAGTATTTCTTTCTTTCAAGGTTCCACTTGATGAAGATGATCCGAGGCTGCATTTAAGAAATAATTCTGAGCAAAGCACTGATGATGTTATTGTGATGGCAACCCTAAGACTGTTAAGGCTGCTTGTAAAACATGCTGGAGAGCTTAGACAGTATCTAGAACATGGGCTAGAAACTACACCCACTGCTCCTTGGAGAGGTAGGTATATGTTACCTAAGTCTTAAAATTGATTTTGACATATCTTCATAAATGTAAGCAGAAGGATATTGATTGTGTTCTTGAGAAGAAAAAAAAAAATTAAACACGGTGGAAGGAAGGCAAGTTCTTCACTGAATAATTTCATGAAAGTTGTTCTACTTTCTGACAAGCATTGTAATCATAGAGTACAGATTCTCCTGCGTTGAGATGCTGAAAGAAGAAAGAAAATGTGGTTTGTGGAGAGGTGCATTATTTTATCCTCTTAAAAGTGTGTGTGTGTGTGTGTGTTTCACCTCTAGCCACAGTTAGAAATATGTTTCAGAGAAATGTATGTGGCTGAAGCAGTAGCAGTTGTTTGTCACCAGACTACTCGTTCAGTTTGATCAGGAGCATTCCCGAGGAAAGATAGATACCGAGTTAGCCTGGAAGGCAGCAGAGGAGGAGGAAGCCAAGTGCTGCCAACGTCCGGTTTACTGACTTCAGGAACTATTGCATCTCTCCTATTTTTTTTAAATTATGTAACAGTGGAATTTATTTTCTAGTGCTTGATTGAACAACATCATCTGATATGATCTGCATCTGAACTGTATGACTAAATAAGCAATTCAATTGCTTCTGCCCTGAAAGGCAGTTACTTAAAACAAGAGGGCTTTCTTGTTGGGAGCCTAGACTTTTCACAGAATCATAAAATTGGTAGGGTTGGAAGGGACCTCAGGATCATTTACATTCTCCATGCATCAGTAGTATGCTTTAAAAATGTGCATTGTCTAATGTATAAGGAAAGGATATAGCATACCCTCTTGTCCTGTTGTTATAGGTATTATTCCTCAGCTCTTCTCTCGCCTCAATCATCCAGAAGTGTATGTTCGTCAGAGTATTTGCAACTTACTGTGTCGAGTGGCTCAAGATTCTCCTCATCTCATACTGTATCCTGCAATAGTGGGTACTATTTCACTCAGCAGTGAATCCCAAACCTCAGGTATGAAAGAAAAATATCAAATGTTCAAATGCTTTTTATCTAACATTTTATATACTGGGTAAAGCGATACTAATTTTTTTCAGTAACAGTAACATTCTGTATGTAGGACTTTTGGGATTTGTACTTTGATTTACCAGTTTTGCACATCAGTTCTGAATCTTTGTCATTAATTATTGGCCAAGCATATGTTACATGGGGTTCTAACTCTAAATGAGGTATTGAGTGACACAACTTTGAAGGCCAGAACAATATAGATAATAGTTTAATATCCTTTGTTTTTACTTTTCTCAAATTTAGGGAACAAGCTTCCTTCTGCTATCCCTACTTTGCTAGGTAATATTCAAGGAGAGGAACTGTTGGGTGGTGAATGTGATGGTGGGAGTCCCCCAGCTTCTCAAGAAAGTACTAAAGATGATACAAAAGTTGGATTAAATGAAGATCAAGCAATGATGCAAGATTGTTACAGCAAAATTGTGGAGAAACTCTCAACTGCAAATCCAACCATGGTATTGCAGGTAAGTAATTCAAATGTGTGCTGAACTGCAAAATGCGTATCTTGTTTGTAGGGCTGCTGAAAGTTTGGTACAACTTTGTTAGACTGTCATCTCTGTCAGGCTATTTGTGTACAAATAAGTCTCAATACCATTACTTTTAGAAAGTAATGTAATCTTTGTTTTATATAGGTTCAGATGCTAGTGGCTGAGCTGCGCAGAGTTACAGTTCTGTGGGATGAACTTTGGTTGGGGGTTTTATTGCAGCAGCACATGTATGTCCTCAGAAGGATTCAACAACTGGAAGATGAAGTCAAAAGGGTCCAAAACAACAACACACTACGCAAGTATGTCTGTGGGTCAAATCAAGTGAAAATTGTTAAAGATGGTTGTTGGGGAGGCATGCCATCAAAATGATCGTGTTGCACTTGAACTAGTTGCTTCTCTGTAAGTTAGTGGCCTTATTCAGAAGTATTTTGGTGCCACAGCTAGTATTCTGATGTAATGAGAGGCAGCAACAGAGTCAATCTCTGAGTCTGTGTTGGGATTTCCTCAGTAATAATGTGTTAGAACCCAGTGTGAATTGAGTTGTAGTTTGAGAACTTATAGTCCTTCATTTCCATGGTGTTTTGTAGAATTCAGCTGAGATGAGGACAAGCATGTGGAAGGATGAGACCTGTCTGGAGTTTACTGTAAACAGAACATTGTAATCTGCCTTTTTGCCTTTCAGTGTTTAGAAACAATTTTTTTGTTTATTTCTTATCTGGGTTCTCTTGTGAATGGGTTTGTAGAAGAGGAAAGCCTTCATTGAATGCTTGCCTAAGCTTAAAACCACTTCTTAAGTTCTACAGTCAAGTCTGAAATAGAATGGGAGAATAGGGCAGTCCTCTTTCCCTTCTTCAGAGTGTGGTACACTCTCATGAAGTGGTAATAAAGAGCTCTTGTAACAAAGGAAATGAGTTTAGAGTGTTTTGTACTCCCTGGACTTCTGAAATCTGGGTCTCCAATGGTGAATAGCCCCAACACAAATGTTTCAGTTTGAAGTATGATTCAGAGGAGCATTTCATTTTAATGCAGTTGTTCTCAAAGATTTCATTATGTAGAGATGCATTGGTTCTGTGATTTCTCTGTCTTGTTTGCAGCCTGTTTTAATGCTGTACTTATGAAGTTACTTGTTTTTATGGTAGTAAGAGATATTTATTTTTTTTTAATAGAGAGGAGAAGATAGCAATCATGCGTGAGAAGCATACAGCTCTAATGAAGCCCATTGTATTTGCTTTGGAACATGTCCGGAGCATCACTGCAGCTCCTACAGAAACTCCTCATGAGAAGTGGTTTCAGGATAACTATGGAGGTGCAATTGAAAATGCACTGGAAAAACTTAAGAATCCTTTGAATCCTGCTAAGCCTGGAAGCAGCTGGCTCCCCTTTAAAGAGGTATTACATGCACAGACTAGGGGTTGTCTCCCTCTTTGATGTCCTGTTACTGTCTTCGTGTTCCAAAATTGTGTCCTGAACTAGTCTCCTCTGCAGTCAGCATAGACATGCTCCACTGAAGCACAGTAACTTTTGTCTCTAACTAGTATCTTGACTGTATGCCATACTGCACTTCTGCCCAAAGGAGTTACTTTAATATCACCTTAGAGGGCAGAGGGCTTCTGTTTTTCACATTCTGTTTTTCTGAATCTGTGTAATCTAAGCTTAGTAGCTTCAAATGCTAACAAACTGATACTCTGGTTATCCTGAGTGGTGGTAGTTCTGTGCTGCAACTTTCAATTAGTCAAGCTTTCTCAAAGGTACTTAGTCAATTGTGTGATTTTGTCTTAGTTTTTTTTTTATGTGTTGAGGGGAAGCAAAGCATTTGTGTTGCCCACATGGTTATCTAGAGGCAGCCTGTTTTTTAAACAGCTTGGTAGTTTTAAGTTTTCAGTTTTACACAGAGTTCCTTCAGCTTTGCAGAGCAAGTAGGCATGGAGGTATATAAAGAGGAGGTTGCTAGAGGCTGCTGTCTTTGACTACACCTGAAAGATTTTAAATGCAGGAGCAAACCTCTTGTGATGAGTTTGACTTCTTGTGACTTTGTTGCTTATTACCAGACAGACTGCATTTGCTTCACAGAGGATATCTTTTGGATTTTGTCAACTTCATTCTAAACAGTAAATGGATTAGTAAGGTGCCAAGGATGAAAAACAATTGAAGAAAATCTCTGTACTTTCTAGAAGAGGAAGACCATTAAGTCTGTTCTTAATTTTTAATGCTAGCTTTTAAAGTGAACCTCAACCTAAACAAAACATTTCCTTGGAATAGGTTATGCTAAGTTTGCAGCAAAGAGCACAGAAACGGGCTAGTTATCTTTTGCGGCTTGAAGAAATCAGTCCCTGGTTGGCTGCTATGATGAACACTGAAATAGCGCTCCCTGGAGAAGTATCCACCAGAGACACGGTCACAATTCAGAGTGTGGGCAGCACCATTACAATTCTGCCTACCAAAACCAAACCTAAAAAGCTGCTTTTCCTGGGCTCAGATGGGAAGAACTATCCATACTTGTTCAAAGGTAAGAAATTGAGATTTTGTCAAACAAGTTAATATCCCTGGTTGCAAACCAGATATACTAGAGTTGGAAGGATGCATGTCGTCTTTGTGCATAACATAACAGAATGTTTCATCCGTTCACTCTCCTCCCTTTATTCTACCTCACTATATGTGTTTAAGGACTTTTGCCTTCCAAAGCTGTAAGGCAAGGGAGTTTCAGATATCTTTTGTATTTTTAGGATTAGCTGGATGCACTTTACCAGAAGCCTGAGAATCTCAGAAGATATCTTTTAAGACTTTCTGTCTTCCTCAGCAGGGAAAGACCTGTTCACTATGGTAGTTACTGTTTTGTATACTGCTCACAGAGAGATGTGATAAACTGATTCTAGTAGGTAAACGTTAAGTGAACATCAAGGTTTAAGCTGAACGACTCATCTTTAATCTGCATAATTTGTAGAGCTATTTGTAGTGGGAATGAAGTAGGATTTCAGAAAACGCTTTTTGGGCTGTAGGATGGAATCTTATTATCTAGAAACTGAATTTTAAACTAATTTAACACAGGTTTAGAAGACTTGCACCTGGATGAAAGAATCATGCAATTCCTATCAATTGTGAACACAATGTTTGCTACCATTAACCGTCAAGAGACACCGAGGTTTCACGCACGGCACTACTCTGTGACACCTCTGGGAACAAGATCAGGCTTGATCCAGTGGGTGGATGGAGCTACGCCTTTGTTTGGTCTTTACAAGCGATGGCAACAGCGGGAAGCTGCTTTACAAGCACAAAAGGTAACTACAATGTAGGAACGACTCAAAGGGAAATTTTTATTCTCATTTGCTTTGCAATTCTAAGTAACATAGTTTTAAAATAGACTTTTTTGTTTACAATCATGAAGGATGGGGCTGTGCATTTACATTTCTTGAGATTCTACCAGATGTCAATGAAATTGTGTATATACATCCATGTATGTATATGTATTTATATTTATTATAGTAGCTAACATAAGTAAGCTTTTCTGGCACAATAATTCAAGAACTGTTCTTGAACAAATAGAGTTAAACTTAGATTTCACATCTCATTCTTGACTCCCTTTCTATTTTCGATGTGGTCTTTACCACAGTATTTTCAAAACTGACCTTAGTAATTACTGAATAAAGTTAGGCTAAAACAAAGTGTTTTGACTGTCTTTGGGTTTTCTCAGTTATTGAACTTCAAAACAGCTCTCTGCACTGTAAAGTCATTGTTGAGGAGTTGTTAATTGTATGTTATTCTCATTTAGACTGAACGTGGGAAACTTTTCTGTGGTAATGCGAGCTATGATTTGTACACCAGCATTTTTAACCTCTTCTAGGCTCAGGATTCTTATCAGACTCCTCAGAATCCTGGAATCGTGCCTAGACCTAGTGAACTTTACTACAGTAAAATTGGACCTGCTTTAAAGGCAGTTGGGCTTAGTCTTGATGTGTCACGTCGTGACTGGCCCTTGAATGTGATGAGAGCTGTTCTTGAAGAACTGATGGAAGCAACTCCCCCAAATCTCCTAGCTAAGGAGCTCTGGTCATCATGTACTACACCAGATGAATGGTGGAGAGTTACACAGGTAAGTTATAACAAATATATTTTGCCTTTGAAAGATTGTTTTTCTAATGGGATGAAGGGCAGCAAAGGCTTGGGATGTTATCAAGCAGTGTTGCTCCACAGTTAGATGAGTTAGCACTGCCAAAGTTTCACAGAATGGGAAATGTTGGTAGGAAATAATGTAGTTGTACCATCTGGAATAAAAAAATGTGTATATACCTGATTTCTTTACATTATTAAACTAGGATTATTGGTTAATAAATGATAGCTCTTGTAAGTTATTATATAGAAAACAGCTTGGAGTATGATGGCTTTGATTTGTCTTCTGCTTAAAAATAATGTTATAAGATGGTAGTCAGTCCAATGTGTTGGCAGAGTATTCACACAAATAATTTTTTTCCTGAAACTCTCTTTAAAGTCTTATGCAAGATCCACTGCAGTTATGTCCATGGTTGGCTACATCATTGGTCTTGGAGACAGACATCTGGATAATGTTCTTATAGATATGACTACAGGAGAAGTTGTCCACATAGATTATAATGTTTGCTTTGAAAAAGGTAATTTAAAAAATGCCTTAAGTTATTCTAATTAAAGGTTTCTTTTTTTGGCAAGTAAGAGAAACAACTTAAATTTTTATCTTAAAGGGAAAAGCCTTAGAGTACCAGAGAAGGTTCCATTCCGGATGACGCACAATATTGAAACAGCACTTGGAGTGACAGGAGTAGAGGGGGTTTTCAGGCTTTCTTGTGAACAGGTAAGTTTGGGAGCTTGTGGAAAACTGAGGACTGTCATTTGCCAAATATAGTCTTAGATGCTTGCTATTAAGCATTCTGCTGTTGATTTATAAGGTCTTGAGATTTAGGTTGGTTTACCATCCTGATGGATTTTTAAGAAAACAGTGATTTCCCCACTTAAAGGGAACACTTTATTAAGCTGTAATCCAGAATCTTAGCTAATATGTTTTAGGGCTTTTTATTCTAGAGGTGCTTTCACAGAAGGGCTTGCATGTCTCAAAGCAAATGATTCCCAGTGACTTCATTCTTTTTTTGGCCATACCAAGTGGGTGAGGTGGCTCTTCATGGGGACTGTAGCTAGCTAGTCATTTCCCCTTACACATTCATGATGTTTTGCTTACCCTTTTTCTTCAGTACTCTTCTTTTGCAAATGTGACAGGTCATTGTTTTTTTTTTAAATAAAAAGTGATAAGCTCTGAACATATAGAGGTAAAGACACTTCTTTCTCAAGTGTCTGTTGTTAGAGTTTGTGTGGAAGGCTAGAATGCAAACTTGTTGGTTTTTTTTAGTCACTAGGTGAATGCATCACTTAGTGATGTTTGTACAGAATGGCTGTGTTTGTATATCCTGTGGTGTTCTTCCTGTGCTTGAAGCGTGTCGATAATTGATGGCTTTCTGTAGTTGTTCAAGCACGATGATTGTTTAAAATGCACGATACAGGTCCTTCATATCATGCGGCGTGGGAGAGAAACTTTGCTTACATTGCTTGAAGCTTTTGTTTATGATCCTCTGGTGGACTGGACAGCAGGGGGTGAGGCAGGATTTGCAGGAGCTGTATATGGTGGTGGCGGCCAGCAGGCTGAAAACAAGCAAAGCAAAAGAGAAATGGAAAGAGATATTACACGTAGTCTCTTCTCTTCAAGAGTGGCTGAGATAAAGGTAAGTTCACTTCAGTCGTTTTCTACTATATAACCAAAGTAGCTTGTACACTTTCTTGTCATTTCTTCACATCTGGGGATGGTGGAAGAGGCGGTCATCTATTAGAAATGGCTCACAAAATGTAGCTAAGTGATATTTGTATTTAGGTGGGTATTTATGCAGAGCTTGAAAGTGTTTATTTTCTGTGTGCTTAACTCTAAAACATAGTCTAATGTTTGGTCCAAGTTAAGGCTGGAGGCCTTAAAAATAGGATCATAGTGTCATCTAAATGTTGTCCATGAAGTTTTAGGCCTGTAGCATTGGAGAGATAATTCTAGATGAACACTTTTCTCTTACCTGTGTCTATTAAATCCTGTCCTGCGAATCCTGTATCTTGGTTATAGGTTAACTGGTTTAAGAACAGAGATGAAATGCTGGCTGTGCTTCCAAAATTGGACAGTAGTTTAGAAGAATATCTCAACCTGCAAGAGCAGTTGACAGACGTAGAAAAATTGCAAGGAAGGCTACTGGAGGAGATAGAATTTCTTGAAGGTGCAGAAGGAGTGGATCATCCCTCTCACACACTTCAGCACAGGTACAGAGGAACCAGGAATTCTGACAGGGATCTCAGATTAATAGAGTTGGTGGTTTAGTATGTAGTTAAGTATACATTTTTTACATTTAATTTATGAGAGAAATTAATAGCAGAGTAAAAACTGTTTTTACAGTAAAAGGTCATTCCTTGTGTAGAAGAAATATTGAATCAGTTTACCTACTGAATGATCTTAAGTCTTAAGGTTTATACTCCATAAGTATTACCTGCACTATTCTATGTTTCATGTTTAACCCTCAGTGCAAGAAACAGAATAGACTGAAAACCTTCAAATAATATGCAGCTACTGGTTTATAGAACAAAAACCTTTGAATCTGCTCCTAATTCTTAATGCTATTTTACAAGCTTAGTTAAAATGATAAAAGATTTGAAAACTGCATGGATATATGCACGTGTGCATGCAGTCGTTATTTTGTAGGAAATCAGTTATTAACAGTGTTGAAGTTTTATGTGATTGACGAGAACATATTAATTTTCTGGTCAGTGAGATAGTGCAGCATTGTTCAATGTAGTTCTGTATTCTTTTTTTTCTACTATTTTCTTGTAGTATTTACTTAGTATTTCACTAATCCAGGTATTCTGAGCACACACAGTTGCAGACCCAACAAAGGGCTGTCCAGGAGGCAATCCAGGTGAAGCTGAATGAATTTGAGCAGTGGATAACACACTACCAAGCTGCTTTCAGTAATCTAGAGGCAACGCAACTTGCAAGTCTCCTTCAAGAAATTAGCACGCAAATGGACTTAGGTATAAAATGGCATGTTTTTAAAATATTTTTTATAAATTGTTTGGAAATAACTAGAGTTGAATACCAGGAGGCTCCACGAGAATCTTCTGCCTTAAAAACAAGGTCCCTTATATAACAAATTGTAAAAAGAGGTTCTTTAAAGAGCGTTTGAGAGCACTTTAAAGCTTTTCTTCCAAGCTGTCTGAAGGAGCCTTTCCATATTGCCTTAGCTGTGCATGAGATTCTCTTACATTAGAATTCATATTAGTACTTTTGATCTCAGTGTTGTCTTTACTATGGCTATAAATAAAACAAACAGAAGCCCATACTACATTAGTGCTCAATATTTGTATGCTTCAGAGATAAGTAAACTTACTTTAATTATCTATCTTAAAAGGTCCTCCGAGTTATGTACCAGCAACAGCATTTCTGCAAAATGCAGGCCAGGCACATCTCATCAGTCAGTGTGAACAATTAGAAGGGGAGGTTGGTGCTCTTCTCCAGCAGAGAAGGTCTGTTTTACGTGGTTGCCTCGAACAATTGCACAACTATGCAACAGTGGCTCTCCAGTATCCGAAAGCTGTGTTTCAGAAGCACCGAATAGAGCAGTGGAAAACTTGGATGGAAGAACTCATCTGTAATATGACAATAGAGCGCTGTCAGGATATCTTTAGAAAGTAAGTTGGCAATGTAATGGGTTGTTTGAAAAACTTAATTTTCGGCTACTTTAGGATAATAATTTTCTAATTATAATAAATGATTTTTCTAATTAATTATAAAGCAAAACAAGATTAAATTGTAATTTTGGGAGTCTGGAGAAAAAGATTAAAACATTTTTTTAAAGATACTTTTCTGGAGTTTAATACGTTTATTGAAGGAAAAAAGAAAAGAAAACGAGGTAACAAAAACCAGGTAACATTGGTCTGTAAAGAACGAATTAATAACAGTGTGGCATTAGGGCCATGATATTCAGGGAGTTCACAAACAGTATTTAGAAATCACATAGCTCAACAAAAGATTTCTCCCCTTAAACCAAATTTTCAAGCAATTAAGTTTTTTAATTTTTTTCCTCTAACATGAGGCCATTACATTATTGGCTTACAGGTTCTGGATTATATTCAAATGTTTACATTGAAACCTCTTTTTTTCCTGTTCCCCTTACCTTCTCTTCATTCTTTCCTTTAGAGGACTATTGTTTAGCCTATATCCTTAAATGTAGTTAAGAAATACAGTGCATACTGTGACTTTATGAAGGTGTCACTGCTCACACCATCAACTGCTGTGGTATTTAAGATTTGATGTGAAGTAAGTGGTATAGGAACTGTTCAAGTGTGGAGTATTTCTCCTTCCCATGAAGCAGAACACAACATGCTAGAGCTGCAGAAGGGAGACTTTGGTCATTGTATTTTTGCTTTACAGATATGAAATGCAGTATGCTCCGCAGCCACCTCCAAGTGTGTGCCAGTTCATAACTGCAACAGAAATGACCCTGCAGCGCTACGCAGCAGATATAAATAGCAGACTTATCAGGCAGGTGGAGCGTCTGAAGCAGGAGGCAGTTACTGTACCTGTTTGTGAAGAGCAGCTGAAAGAAATTGAACGTTGCATAAAAGTTTTCCTTCATGAAAACGGAGAGGAGGGCTCACTGAGCTTAGCAAGCGTCATCATCTCTGCGCTTTGTACACTGACGAGGTGAGATACCTCCTGTGAAATTTTTCTGTATGCTTTCCTGTTTGAAAACTCATAAAGGGAATGTTTGAAGTTACATGGAGAATGCAATAGCAGGCACAGTGTCTAACCAACTGTTGTAATCCACCTAGGCGGAATCTGATGATGGAAGGTGCAGCATCTAGTGCTGGAGAGCAGCTGGTTGATCTGACTTCGAGAGATGGAGCCTGGTTTTTGGAAGAGCTCTGCAGCATGAGTGGGAATGTTACTTGCCTTGTGCAGTTGCTGAAGCAGTGTCATCTTGTACCCCAGGACTTAGACATTCCCAACCCAGTTGAAGCATCAGAAGCTGTTCATTTAGCTAATGGAGTATACATTTCACTTCAGGTAATACTTTGTTAAATCTTCACTCATACTCAACCTTCTTGGGCTTCATCTAAGTCATTCTTAATGGCTTCTTGCTTAAAACCAGCTGTTTTCATGATACTACTGTGATTACTTGCAGGGTGCTTTAGGGTTAGTTTTCTCTACTTTTCTGAGTTGAGTGGCCATTTACTCTTATTACCATTTGCATTTTTACTGGTCAGAGGAAACAGTTTTAATCTGTGTGGCAAGTTGTAAAAACAAAACAAAAACAACTGCTGTCAAGGAATCAGGAGCAAGGAGTTAGTAGCAGATTTGAAGACAAACCAGCTTCATGTCTTTTGTTCTTTTACTCTGGTGATGGTGGCCCATAACAGCCTTCACATTGTTTAACCTTTTATTTCTGTTCTGTACTTCTGCTAAGTTTCACTTATTTTCACCTGAAACAGATAGTTGGAAACAAATTCTGAACAGCTGTTTTACAGACTCCTATCTCCAAGATAGGGAAGGAGAGAAAAGAATGTAATGAGTATTTTTCACCCAGACTTTTGTTGTATTTGAGAGCTCCTTGTTGAGCTCTTGAGTAAGTGTATCACTCAATTAAGCAGCCAAAATAATTGTTTTGGTACGTCTTGTTTCATTTTGGAGACTGAGAGCACTGGTTAGTCCTTTCTGTAGCTGCACTTATGTCACTGAAGGTACTATTTTGTCTTACCTGCATTGATTTCTGTGGCATGAATAGATCTCTGGCAATAAGTAAATACTAATTACAATCTGGCAAATTTATTTCTTTTTTCCTTTTCTTGCAGGAATTGAATTCCAACTTCCGGCAGATTATTTTCCCTGAGGCACTTCGGTGCTTAATGAAAGGAGAATATACTTTAGAAAGTATGCTTCGTGAATTAGATAACCTTATTGAACAAACAACTGATGGAGTTTCTTTGCAAACATTGGTTGAATCTCTTCAGGCCTACTTAAGAAATGCAGCTATGGGACTAGAGGAGGAAACACACACTCATTACATTGATGTTGCAAGGTAAATCACTTCTTCTTTTAGATATGAGATAGAAAGAAGGCTGCAGAATCATATTAGTTTATCTAAATTTGAGTATTTGAAGTATGGACTACTTCTGTTCCAGAATATCCTTCAGCAGATTACAGCGTCCAAAGCATGCATGTTTCATCTCTGGGTTTGCATGTATGTATTTGTGCACATAAATGCATATGTTTTTACAGTAAAACAAATTCAGAGTTATGGTAATGGAAATATTTACATCTGCTTGAGTTGTTTGATAGTAAACTTCTTCCAATAGTATATAGTGGGAATTTTGAGGTTTTTAAAGGATAATAAGAATAGCAACTGGCCCATTATTTGTGGAAGGAACCTGTGGAAAGGAAAGCTTGTAACTATGACATTTCTCTCATCAGGAACTTTGAGTAGCTTTTGCATAGTGAATCAGTGACTTGGTTTAAAAACAAAAAACAACTTAAGAGAATCAGTGTGTTTTATGGGACTGTACCTTTCTGAGGAAGCGATTGCTGGACAACTGGGCTAATTCCCAAAAGCTGAATGAAACCTGCTGAATGAAAGTGGTCTTGCTGCTTCTCTTGTATTCCAGTGACTCCATCAACAGTATAATGAAGTGTTTTCCTTAAGTTAATTTTCTTCCTGGTTTACCTGTTGGCAAGCCTGCTCAGCTTGTTAATTGAGAGTCAAAAGTTATATAAGGGAGGGAGAGAATAAGACCATCATTTCAGGAGCAGCAAGCTGTTAAACCATCCCAGCCATAACCTGAGACCTCATCTCCCACTTCTCTAGCTCATGCTTCATTACGTAATTCAGTCAGTTATATACATGTGTATTGTAAAAATGAGTACTTCTAAGGAAGGAATGGTGATATTTGCATCACTTAATATTCATAACACTTTTTACCATGCTCATAGGAAGTACAATCTATATTCTCTACCTGTATTTCCTAATTGTTCTTTAATACAGTCCTGTCCTACATAATATCCTTAACTGTTCTTATGAGTCCAGTGGTAGAACTCATATATAGGATCATAGAGAGAGGGGGAGGAGGTGGAACCTGTGAAAAATTCACCTTAGTTCCAGTCTTCTGTAGCTGTAGGAGCAATCAGTTTAAGAAAATGCTGTTTAATTTTTGTAGACTAAGTAAAAACATGTACTTTATTTGTTTAAGAGTACTTCATGCACAGTATGGTGAGCTGATTCAGCCAAGGAATGGCTCTGTTGATGAAACTCCCAAAATGTCAGCTGGTCAGATGCTTTTGGTAGCCTTTGATGGAATGTTTGCTCAGGTGGAAACTGCGTTTGGTTTATTGATTGAAAAGGTATGGATTTGTTCTTACTCAAAGTACTATTTGAATTTGGCATATGACAGTTCTATAAAACAAAACAAATTATTTCCTTTATGTTGCTCAGCTAAACAAGATGGAAGTACCTGTTGCTTGGCGTAAGATTGACATAATTAGGGAAGCCCGCAGCACTCAAGTTAACTTCTTTGATGATGACAATAATCGTCAAGTTCTGGAGGAAATCTTCTTTTTGAAGAGACTGCAAACAATTAAAGAATTTTTCAGACTCTGTGGTACCTTTTCTAAAACATTGTCAGGTAAATAAATGTTATTAAATACTCACTGTCACTTTGTCCACTGCTCATCCCATTATTTTCTGAGAATGTAGAAAGATAGACACTGTTGTTTTAACTCACCTTTCCAATATGGTAAGTAATCAAAAGTTTTAAATAAATTCCCATAATCTTCCTGTTTTTGTAAGTCCGATAATATTTTTCTGTATGCATTTGAGATTAAAACAAAGGCGTTTCCTTTTTATTTTCTTCAAGGAATCAGTTCACTTGATGACCAGAATGCAGTAAACGGACCTGTTCAGATTGTAAATGTGAAAGCCCTTTACAGAAACTCTTGCTTTAGTGAAGACCAAATGGCCAAACCAATCAAAGCTTTTACTGCTGACTTTGTGAGACAGCTTTTAATTGGCCTTCCAAATCAGGCTTTAGGACTGACTTTGTGCAGTTTCATCAGCGCTTTGGGTGTGGATATCATTGCTCAGGTAGAAGCTAAAGACTTTGGAGCAGAAAGCAAAGTTTCTGTGGATGACCTGTGCAAGAAAGCTGTGGAGCACAATATCCAGATTGGCAAGTTCTCACAGCTGGTCATGAACAGAGCAACAGTCCTAGCTAGTTCGTATGATACAGCATGGAAGAAGCATGATCTGGTGCGCAGACTTGAAACCAGTATTTCATCTTGCAAGACCAGTCTTCAGAGAGTGCAGCTGCATATTGCCATGTTCCAAGTAAGACCACGCCTCATGTTGCTTCCAAATTGAGCCTGTGGAAAATGAGCTTTAGCTACTATGTCTAAGCACTGCAGGAAATTTATTATTTACTGAATGAGCTTTAGAGTATTTTAATGGATGTTTCATTGAAAACTGCTTATCTTGTAAAACGTAAACATGACAGGGTAAGTTCTTTTTAGAGCAAATATAGTTTTTTCAGTAACCATCAAATAATTTATTAGTAGAAAATAAGTTATTAATTGGATTTCATACTCCAGCAAAGTATAACTCTAAAGGAGGAGCTTGCTTAAAACAAAGGGTATGTATTGCTGAATGTCATCCATTAATTTTCCTTTTAAGTTGTAATGTGTTAAATCTCCCCTTGCTTTCCTTTTAATCACATGGAAAAATAAAGCAGTGCTGATCCTGAAAATATTGTTTGGTGGCGATGGTGTCACGTACCTTGAATTTCACACCAGCATCCAACTGTACTGTAGTATCAATAATGTTTATCTTACGGTATTTTGTAGGCTATGGTTAGAAGCTATGCCTAAGTCAGTTACTAAGCTATTTTATAGACTGTAAGCTGAATTGTCTATCTTTAATGATTCATAAGTGAATTATTTCCTGATATTGAAGGGCTTTTCCGTTAGATCAAGGAAATGTGAATACATAATTTCTAGTAAATTAGTGAATGATCAACACTAAAAAGTTCCAAGTCAATGAAGTGTAGGTTACAACTACTTACAATTTTTACTACTCAGTAATGTTTTAAACTTTTCAGTGTGCTGGTATCACCTTTTGTTATCTACTCTTTTAATCCCTAGTAATAAGGTGTAACAAAGTACTAGAATTGCTGTTTGTGAAGCAAAGTATATTGTGATGAGTTGCTGACAATCAAGTGTTTGTCTTCTCTCTTAAAGTGGCAGCATGAAGATCTTCTTATCAGTCACCCACAAGCCATTTCTGTTACTCCTCCACCTCGTTCTGCGATTTTAGCCAACATGAAGAAGAAACTTCATACGCTTAGCCAGATTGAAGCTTCAATTGCAACAGTTCAGGTATTACTGTTTCTGAGGAGGTTGTTGAGCAGCATATTGCAGTCTGACTCTAACTACCTCCTGGAAGATTAACTGCTACCTCCAGATTATCTTTTACTCTCAGAATTTTTTCTCTATTCTGTGTTAAGGGTTCTGTGTGCTGTAGCTGGCCTCAGCTTTTTAAACTTTTGGGTATCAATAGTATAGGGTGTTTGTTTAAAATAAGTACCCTTTAGCTTGTTGAATTCTCATTTTGTTTTTAGTCATAAAGATACTGAGGTTTGTATCCTGAAGTTGAATCCAGGACTACTGGGATTTTTGTCTCATTTTTAGTTGAGAAACTTGATTGATTTGCTTCCAGGCAGATTACTTAGTTTCCCTAACAATCAAATCCAGTTTCAGTGTGTACTGAAAAGTAACCTTTAAAGAGCATAAGCTAATATTTGTTATTAATATACCACATTTTATATATATATGCACTTATGAATGTGTCTGCATGTGTTACAGATGCATAATTTCTTCTAAGGTATAGGCGTAATGTGTTTTGTTAATATGTATTTTTTTTCTTCTCCCCCAATGCAGGAGAAACTAGCAGCACTTGAAGCAAGTATTGAGCAGCGTTTGAAATGGGCAGGAGGGGCTAATCCTGCACTAGCACCAGTCTTGCAAGATTTTGATGCCACTATTGCTGAAAGAAGAAACCTTGTCCTGAAAGAAAGTCAAAGAGCAAGTCAGGTACTGTATATGTGGGATTGAATTGATAAGTGTTTCACTCTATTTGTTTCTTGAGATAATGGATTTATGTAGATAATTTCTTTTCCTGCTTAGCTTCAAAAGAGCAGGCATAGATAACCACGTACTTCTGGGAATCCCACTTAACAACCAACAGGAGTAATTTAAGGGAGAGATGCCACAGGGCTGGATTACCCTGAAATTATACTATTACTGTAACAGTGGCTTACTGCTGTATTTAAAATTCTCCCTCATAAGTGTATGGAACAAATGCAGTTTGTGTAATGTGCAGTTTAACTGGAATGTCTTCTTTCTCACTCTTGCTTTGATTTTCAGGTTACTTTCCTGTGCAGTAATATCATCCACTTTGAAAGCTTACGTACTAGAACAGCAGAAGCCTTAAATCTTGATGCTGCATTATTTGAACTTCTCAAACGCTGTCAACAAATGTGTTCATTTGCATCACAGTTCAACAGCTCAGTGTCTGAATTGGAGCTTCGTCTGCTTCAGAGAGTGGTGAGTAAAGGCCAAAGCAAAATATGTGGCGTTACTGACTTGCCATAATCAGAGTTTGCAGTTTCCTTATAAATAATGTTATATGTACCTCCTGATGGGTTGTATAGAGTTCATTCTATTAGCTCCTACACACTTGACAATAACACTGATTATATAATTGAATTTTGTCTCTATGTGGACCTACAGAACTTTTTTTCTGTTTATTTTTAGGGCACTGGTCTTGAACATCCTATTGGCAGCTCTGAGTGGCTTCACTCAGCCCTCAAGCAGTTGACACAGGAAATAACTACACAGAGAACTGTACAGGCAGAGAGAGAGCAGCAAATAGAAACAGTTTGTGAAACTATTCAAAATCTGGTGGATAATATTAAAACTGTGCTCACGGGTCATAATAGGCAACTTGGAGATGTCAAGCATCTACTGAAGGCTATGGCAAAGGTATGCCTGAAATATTATTAAACTTACTGCTCAAAATCATGTTGGTGTGGGTAAAGAAAAACAGTGCCTCTAATGATGTGGTTTTTAAAGTATATAGGAACTATGAAATGCACTCGTGCATATGGAGTCCAGGACTTGAATTTCTACAGACTAAGCAAATGTTGTAACTTCTAGAGTTAGGTGAATCAAGTTCTGGTTGAATTAAGCCCTTCATTTGACAGTTTAAGGGTTTTCTTTATGTACTTTTAAAAAATCTTCCTGGCTTTTCATCAGTAAAGCATTTAATCATTCCAGTTTATTTTCTTGAAACATAACTACTGAAAATGATCTTTATTTTTAGTCAAATGATAAGCTGAGGAGTTGAAAGGGCTAAAAAATGCTTTTCATTGATGATTTTGGCAAATGGAATAAACATTTCACCTCTTTTTCATGTGTTTGTTGCAGGATGAAGAAGCAGCTTTGGCAGATGGTGAAGATGTTCCCTATGAGAATAGTGTTAGGCAGTTCTTGGGTGAATATAAATCGTGGCAAGATAATATTCAGACAGTTTTGTTTACATTAGTTCAGGTTATGGGTCAAGTCCGCAATCAGGAACATGTTGAAATGCTGCAAGAAATAACCCCCACCCTGAAAGAGCTAAAAACGCAGAGCCAAAGGTAAGAAAGTTGCCTTCTGTGAGTTAAAGAGCTGGGGCTCTTCAGCCTGGAGAAGAGAAGGCTCCAGGGGGGACCTTACAGTGGCCTTCCAGGACCAGAAGGGGGCCTATAGGAAAGCTGAGGAGGGGATTTTTTTAAGGACACGTAGTGACAGGACAAGGAGAAATGGATTTAAATGAAAGAGGAGAGATTTGGACTAGATATTAGGAAGAAACTTTTTACCGTCAGGGTAGTGAGACACTGGCACAGGTTGCCCAGCAAGGCTGTGGATGCCCCCCTCCTTGGAAGCATTCATGGCCAGGAGTTGTCCCTGCCTATAGCAGGGGGTTGGAACCAGGTAATTTTAAAGGTCCCTTCCAACCCAAACCATTGGAGTACCTAGTTGAGGGTTGTTTCAAAATGCAGAAATGTTTTGTCTAAATATGACTTACTCTAACCTTCTTTATGAATTTTTGGTAGCTGAGGTAGTTCAATGAATGCTTATCAATTCCATTATTTTTTTCTAGTGTCTACAATAATCTAGTGAGTTTTGCATCACCCTTAGTCACAGATACATCAAATGAATGCTCAAGTCCAACTTCAGCTGCTACATACCAGCCAACCTTTGCTGCAGGTAACATTAAGGAAGTGGAAATATTCAAACAGAATTTATATTAGAGAAGAGATTTATAACTTTTTAATAAATTTTGAAGTATAGTCTTTATGAGATGATATAAACCTATAAATGTTAATTATTCAACATAAAGTACTGAATGACCATCTGACAGTAACCCTGGAGATCTGGATTCGCTCAGCAACAGATTCCATCTATTTTGAGCTTTGTGTAAACTGAACTTTAATTTCTGTTGAAATTACTGTTAAAATTTGTGGTGATTTTGGAGCTAATCCTAAAACCCTACAGATGCATTCATGTTCAAAATAATTTCGTTACTTCACAGTTCAAAGCATAAATAAACTTTCTCCTAAGCATGGATTTCTTTCTGTTTAAAAGCTTATTCTGCTCAGCATTTGGGCTAAGCATAATTTTCTGACTTCGTAAAGAACAGCAACTGCATTTTTTAGAACTTCCATACCAAATGATAAAATTAGTGAGGTTACAAGAGTTCATAAAAATGTGCTTAATTGTAAACAGTTCGTAGTAGAATAAAACTCTTCCTTAATTCTGATTCAAACTCTTGCTTAATAAGTAGAAGAAATCACAAAATGGTAAGACTAAAGAAAGAAGAACTGGTGCAAAGTTTTAAAATACACCTTTAAAGTGCATTTCTTAAGAATGAAGTACAGGTAACTGCATTTAGTGCACATTTAGTTCTGTTTTTTCTTGCATCTAAAACATCTTCTAAATGCTTCAAACACTTGAATTTTCTTTACAGCTGTACGTAGCAATACAGGGCAGAAAACTCAGCCAGAGGTGATGTCACAGAATGCAAGAAAGCTAATTCAGAAAAATCTTGCCACATCAGCAGATACTCCTCCAAGCACAGTCCCAGGAACTGGCAAAAGTGTTGCCTGTAGTCCCAAGAAGACAGCCAGGGACCCTAAAACAGGAAAAGGTAAATACAGGTGCAAACTGGGCTTTAAAGAACAGCAACTAAAAAAGCCTCAGTTGGCTTCTGTGCAGGAATATGAAATTGAATTTTGTTTTGTGCCTTTAGCTGTGCAGGAAAGGAATTCATATGCAGTTAGTGTGTGGAAGCGAGTCAAAGCCAAGTTGGAAGGCCGAGATGTGGATCCCAGCAGGAGAATGTCTGTTGCTGAACAGGTTAGTTGAAAATAGTAAAGTTCAAATACCAGACCTTGCCTTAAACATTTGGTACTAAGCAAGGATTTTATATGCGTGCTGAGGTATGCCTTAAATACTGAAGTCCTGCTGTGAATGTGGAATCCCTATGGAGAGATGCTATTTAAATTCCAAAACAAGCGGAGGTATGCTGTTCTCTTGCATTACTGCACTGATTATCAAATGAGTTTGCTTCTTATATCAGGGTTATATAGACCCATGAATCAGAGGAAATTGTCTTTTGTACATCAGAAAGCTAGCACCTGTTACACAGCTGTTGGTATCCAGTAAGAACATGAGGTTTGTAAGACTGCCTAAAGGACAAAGCTTGTCTGCTCACTGCTGTAGCACTGCCATACTTTTCTCCTAGGACCTGTCTGTGAACTGTGAATTTGAGAACGTTGTGACTATGGTCAGGTTAGGGGTTATGAATGAAGTGATGCTTGATTGCTTTTTCCCCATCCAGTACAAATTCCTGTTTCTTATATAAACTACAGAAAACTACATGGATTAAGTTTACAGTGAATACAGTTTCATTTTTGTTTTTTTAATGGAATTTTGTATTTGCAGGTGAAATTTGACAGTAATGCTAAGATTTCTTAAGCCCTTCAAAAATCGAGCATGTTTTAATTCCTTGTTTGACCTTTTTAATAGGTTGACTTTGTGATTAAGGAAGCAACTAATCTAGATAACTTGGCTCAGCTGTATGAAGGTTGGACTGCCTGGGTATGAGTAGGGAGAAAGCAGATCAGTCTGGTTCAGCGAGGTCAGACATCCACCAGAATCAACTCGGCCTCAGGCATCCGTAGCCACACCACAGTCGGTGGTGATGCATACTGGGGCTTAATCTGAGGAAACCTAGGAAATCTCGGTGCACTGGGAAGTGAATCCTGCAGGATAGCTGCACTCAGGGATACGCTAAACACAATGGTCTGCAACCCCCAAGGTCAAGGGTGCAAGTTCACCGCTTGAGCAACACGGTTTGTCTTTCTGCTACGGAAGAACTGCAAACGTGTGTGGGGGTTTGCTGCAGAAAGAAATCGGGATGCTACAAACCGCAGAGTGATTTGGAACTCAATTCCACCTGACCCTGTGAACAATTCAGGAAACACCGAACCCTGTTCAAAGAAAAACAGAAAAAATGGGGCCACGAAGAAATCACAGCAAGGAAGATTTGATGCATTCAGATTCTTGATACTCTTGTTGCTTGGCAACAGTGCTGGTTGAGTTGACCAGTTAGTGCGGAAAAAGGCTACAAAACGTAAACTTCAGAAATGGACTGAAAGCAAAGAGCTGTACATCAGAAATACGCTGCATTGGAAGAACTTCTGAGATAGAAGAAAAAGCCTTTGTTCTCTTCTCCTTTTCCTCTTTCCTTTCTTTCTTTCCTCTCAGCCTCTCCTCGCATACACCTCTCTTGGCTTCTTCTTGTAGGTTAGGCGTACTTCCAATATACTTTTTATTTCAATCCTCCTACTTCACAGTTTAGTCAAATTAACAACTTCAGTTTTGGTTTAAAAAGAAAAAAAATTCCAAAAGCACTGAAAATATGGAACATCAATGATTACTTATGAGTTGGATGGTCAAATGCAAAATGTAATTTTGGTTATGTTAAAGTCATTTCTGTGATTCTATTATGTACAGTTTCTCAAAATTGTCACTGTGCATTTAAAAGTAATGAATCCTACAGGCATTTGATTTCATGTGCACTTCCCTCTGCTTGCAGTGTACACTTTTTTGTAATTCAAATTGTCCCTCCAATCTCATTCTACTGTGATTGCTGTAGTTTCTTTCGTACGACGTAGCTAAACCGATGTAATCTTTACCTTTTTAAAAACCAGGATAGAGTCTCTAGTAGAGTTTTACATTGTTGATGACAGATAAACAATAAAGTGATGTTCTGGTGGAGGTAGAGTGATACGCTTTTTACTTCACTTTCCTAATACTTTTAGTTCACACTTGTAAATTATAGTGCTTCAGTTCACAGGGGTGTATGTGTGATCCAAGAAATGAAGGACTCCAATTTTTGTTCAACCAGCTCTGTAAAAATTCTGGCAGAATAACTTTGCTTTGCCAAGTTGATTTTATAGATGGTTGTTCAATAGTGCATCCATAGCGAATCTTTCACCAAGGCTTGTTTTTAATGAGTTCTGCACTGAAAGTGTGATTATGATCAGAAAAGTCTCTCTAAAAATGGCATCTTCTCAGATCTGCTTCTCTGCCAGTTGTCTAAAATCCATCCCATTTCCTTTCTAAAGTGAGACACCTCTTGGAAAAGTCAACTTCCTTTTCTTACTGCAAATAAATGTAATTTGGGTACAGCTGCAGACTCTTACAGGTTCTGATAACTGAAGCAGAAATGCACACTGGTGTTGTCAACCATTTGCATAGCTACATATAAGAAGTTTCTTGTTGGTAAACTGCATTCATTGCACACAGCTGCTGAAAAAGGACAGTTGTAGGGAGATCCTTTATGCTGTTTTAGTCTATTTTCAGAGTAAAAATACACCTTAAATACAGCATCTTTTTTTTTTTAATCAAAATTTCAGTACTGAAGGATTTGAGCCGAGCTCACTAGTGGCAAAAAGATTCATTCAAGTGAATGGATTTGAAGCAGTTTGTCTAAGTAGAAAGCATAGCTAGTGATTTTTGGATACCATGAATTAACACCAGCCACAAGTCACAAACTTGCAGAATTTCAGTATTTGCACTATGCTTGCTGCTTTGCCTCCTCGGTAGGCCTCAGAATTAACTCACTTTCTCCAACTTTGCGTGGACATGCACTTTGAAGTGTAAGGATTTTCAGAAGACACACAGCCTTCTTTGCAGTCTGATTGCCTGACTGTAACTCTGGGGAAGTTACAGGCTTCATATTTAACAATACCTGTGCAAATGCATTCCACTGTCATTGCTTCCTGAACCCTCTGCCCTGCCGTGCATTGCAAGAAGGAAGGTGTTTGAATGTTGCAGTGAAGAACATTCATATGCAGAACACTTGATGCTGTTGGTCCTTTTTATTTTTTTCTCCAGTTAAAAATAACCTTACGAACAATCTGTTTGGAGTACCATAGTAACAAGAGTGTTATACATGCTGTTTTATTTCTTGGAAGCTGGGGGAAAGGGAGGGGAAATGCACTCACCTGTGGCTCATGTATTATACCTCTGCCATCCAGAAATGAAACACTTGTGTGGAAATGGGTTCTTTACTGCATAATTTAATAAAGTTTTAAAAAGAAAAATGCGCATTCATAATTTCCTTGTATGCCAAACTACTCAGGGTGTTGAAAAAAGGGGGGGGGAGGGGGAAGAATAAAATAATATAAACTAATATAAAACAAATCAGCTCTGGTCTGTTACTCTGAAAACAGATTCCATGAAAACAGTGCTTCCATGTGGCATGTTAAATAAGGTTGCATTAATTGCAGGCAATGTGTTTCGGAAGGCAGAGTAACTTCATTACTTCCGTTAGAAAAATGCTTCCTTAGCCCTCTTTGTGGGTTTTTGTTTGTTTGTTTTTAAGAAAAATGTGAGAAAATATCTTAAGTCTTTGTTATGAAGCTGCTATGGAGGCATTGACGACACAGTGCCTGCATGAGGAATGAGTGTGGCTCACTGCACATATTGCACCATAACCATAAATCCAGTGCAAAGTACATCTGACCATGCTGTCTGAGCAAACTTCAGTGCTTCAAAAGTGTCTTTTATTGCAAATAAATAAAACAATCATTTCCTATTATTAGCAGCTATTCCCTTTTAGGAATTAAAAGAATTGTACTAGGAGAAATATTTAAAATGACGCTGCTGTTTATCTTCTGCTTTCATAAGACAGCATCCAATTGCCATATGAAATATATATAGTGTCTTTAGCGGAGAAGTACTAAAGAATGTTATTGAAAAAGACTTGTTGCACATGAAATCGTGTTGTACTGAAATTTATCACTGATCAGAGCAATTTTGCCATCCACCAGCTCCACCTTTTATTAACAGCATAGGGAAGAAGTCTGGAAGGTATTTATTGCATTAGCTTGACTAGGTGAGGTTTGATGAGTGGGCAAAAGACGTGCCATAAAATTGGTGTCTGCTCAAGGGGCACAGAATTGAATTGTTCCTTTTAAGGAAGCCTTGAAGTTAACTTGGGCATTGATTTTCCATGTGCTAAGGAGGAACGCGTGGTGCTGCAGTGTGATCTGCACTGAGGTACACAGGAAACGGTCTGCTTTCTGTAGCTCAAGTACTGCATGGTAGGTGGTAAACAGGCAAATGGCACTTCTGTGGGCCTGCTGCAAGGGGAGAAAAGCTGTAGTGGGACTCTGAGGTGGGTGCTGGCATTCAAAGGCTACTGTGAAGTTAATGTCTGATAGCGAGGATGGAGATGGTGGCATTCCTGCCTTTTTTTTCCAGCGGTAAGTACTCATTTACACGGAGAGAACTGCACAAATGGTGCATGTGGGCAGGAGCTGGAGGCACTGAGCGCTGCCAGCAGTGGTAACGGCAACACGCTGTGCTCTATCCGTGCCTACTGCCTCACAAGGCTTCCATCAGAACGACTGCTGGCATCTCTTCCAATCCCTTTTGTTCCAGCCTTGCTGTGGTGCAATTACGGAGTTGGACGATGGATCCCATCGCTTCTAAGTGCAAAGCAGTACACGTGGACATGCTTAGCTTTCAATAACGTGTTAAGTATATATGCAAGTTGTTGGGAAATGTATGCATGCTTTACGTACAATCTTAGATGAGCCTGAAGAGAGCCCCATAGGGCAGCAAATGCTGCGGTACGGCTGTGGCTGTGCTCCTGAAGCACCACACAGCGCATCCCACTGCACTGCCCTGCCTGCCCTGCTCCTCTGCGGGCCGGGGATGCCAAAGCGCTGCAGTTTCTGAGCCTGGGATCACAGCCCTTTGCCCGCCTTTTGGCACAGCGTTACGTTCTAGAAACCGTGATGAAGCTGGGATGGCTTTCGGAAGCCATTACAGCGAGCTGGGCCGTGCTTCTCCAGCACGCGCGGCCTCGTGCTTGCTTGCCTACTGGCGATCCCAGTATTTCGGTTACGTGAGGCAGACTTCCCAAACACCAGCACGTCCCCAGCGCTGACGGCCCCGCACAAGGCGGCCCAGCCCCCTAACGCCCGCTACTGCCGCAGTCGCATTGCGACGGAGGGGAGGGAGGAGGCGCGGACGCCCCACGCTGATTGGCTGGCTGCCTCCGTTCGAATCCCATTAGCCAATCGGCTGCAGCCGAGGCGCGGCGGGAGCTCTGGGACTGGCCCGCGTCGCTTTTGAGTCGGCCAATCCTAACGCCGAAAAGGGGCTGCGGAAGCCACAGGGAGGTGGTGGCGGCGGCGGGCGTGGCCGTGCCGTGAGGGCCGAGCAAGATGGCGGAGGGCGACAACAACAGCGTCTACCAGCTGGTCAGTGCGGCGGGGCCGGCCGCCCCTCGGGTCGGTCGGGGTGCCTGGAGCTCCTGCCTGCGGGTGGGCGAGGAGGAGCCGGCGGTCTCTGGGCGCTGGAGGTGCGGGGAGCCGGGGCTGCGCGCTGCCCGGCCGTCTGGGCGCGGACGGTCCGCTCCGCGCGCGCCCCTTCGCTGCGGCGGCCGGCCGGCTGCGCGCCGGGCTGCTGTGCGGGGCTGGCCGCCGGCCGACGGAGGTCATCGCCGCGTCTGTTGCACGCGACCTGCAGGGCGGGCGTTAAATATCCCTGCGTGTGGCGGCGGCTCTTGGCTGCGCTGTCAGCGGGGGGAGCCGCGTTACGCCGAGCGGGGCGGGACGGCGGCTGGGAAGGGGTTGATGAGGGGAAGCGCTGAGGTGTTACTGACCGTCCGGGAGGTGGTGAGGGGGGCGCAGAGAGCTGCAAGAAGCCGGGTGCTGCGGAGGAAGCATTGTGGGGATGGAAGCTGTGCTCAGAACGACAGCATTTATGGACGCTCGGTTTGTTCAGAGGGGGAAGAACGAGCGGTAGCGCGGTGCGGGTGGGCAGCATCCGGAGTGAAGGGAGGACGGGATCTGCAGAAGCTGCCCTTCGGCTGCCGTCTGTGTCCGTCCCAGGGGAAAACAGCTCTGGACGGTTGGTTCAGGCTGTGGTCAATAATGCTGTTATGTTCCTGTGTGCTCCCTGCTGCGCTTCCTCCTGCTGAAATGATAAACGCAGACAGAAGTAATAAAGCAGAACAGTTGGCTATAAAACATCCTATGGCGACTCTGCTTTCTCTTTTTTTTTTTTTAATGTGAGGATTTGTGTTTATAACAAAATGTATGTAACGAACTGGAAGGCATTGAGCAGTCTGTCAGATGGCCTTCCATCTCCCTCAGAACCATAGCTTTTCCATTAATTTCTGATAGAATCCCAGAAGTAAGCTCTGCTTTGCAATGGCAGCTGCACTCAGCTGTCCTTGTTTTAAACCCACTCTGTCTTTGTGCAGCACACATGCAGGGCTGGGTGACTTTTAACCCATGACTGTGTGGGAATATCAGTTCCATCCATGGTTACAAGAGTGCTTTAACCTGAGATCCCTCTTTTTACCTAGGGCTCACCGTTAAGCTCTGCTAAATGCAGAACACCTGAGGTGAACTGCTTAGGGAGCTGTTGTCAGAGCAGATGGGGCCTCTTCACAAAGGGTGTGTGGGGAGGAATGGAGGAATAATGCAGGAGTAGGAGTGTAAGGGCTGCCTGCTCTGTTTTGGACAATGCATGGGAAAACTTTGTGTTTCAGTGTGATCAGTTTGGTAACTTCAGTGTTACAGTTCTGCATCTTTTCATCTGTTTTCCACATAACAAAAATAAGTGTTGGACAGCAACTAGAGAACTTTAATGTGTTAAAGTTATCTTTGAAAATACTTATATATATTTATATTACTTATATTCTTATTCTTATTATAATACTTATATTCTTATTCTTATATTCGTCTCATGTCAGGAAAACTGCAGCTTTGAAGGGCTTGTCCTTTGAAAGACTTGACTTTCTGCTAAACTGGGGAAGGGGGCTCCATAAAGGGAAGACTGGGGCAAAACACCTCAGTAAAGTGTGCAGGGGGAGGTATCGTTTGGTCTGGTGAGATGTGCTACTGCTCTGTTAGGTTCTGGGCTGTTTTAAAGTACCTATTCTACAGTGTCAGTGAAAATTTGTCAATAGTTACTCCGATTTATGACTGAGATCTTTGTGACTCTTAGTTGCTGTTGTCTGGGAACTAATCTGATACTCTGGTTAGAAATAATGCCTTCTTCCCCCCCCCCCTTTTTTTTTTTTTGTAGGCTGCAGAGACAGCTAGCTTGGAAGAGCAGTTGCAAGGATGGGGAGAAGTGATCTTGATGACTGATAAAGTTCTTCGTTGGGAGAGAGCCTGGTTTCCTCCGGCGCTGATGAGTGTTGTTTCATTTGCTTTCCTGTAAGTAGCTCTGTGTCTCATGGCTGGTAGCAAAGCTATTAATAACACTGGGGCTATTAAGACCGCTTTAAAAGACCTCTTTATTTAGAAGGCTCTTCAGGTTCTGTTTCTGAGCACATGAGAACTTTGAAAAGGAAAACTAGAAGTACTGGGAACAGGAAGTAACACCACGGGTCAGATCCTGCCCAGACAGGGGCGGTGCTTTCTGCAGATGTTTGTCAGGCCTGATTGCTGTACGTTTTCACTGGGTTCAACTCTGTGCCCTTCATTGGTGTGTTTGTATTCTGCCCTAATCTTTTCTATCCTGTTTCTTAATCAAATCTGGCCATCTTCTGTGGCTTATTCCTGAAGCTCACACAGTGTGATCGTAAGGAAAAACAAGCTTCCATAGGGCAGGCTTTCCTTAGTAGATGTTCTTTGTCTTTGGTGTGGTTTTTAGGGACAAGCTTGGTTGGTTTTACACAATGTAGAGAAAGAGAAGAAGGGAGCTGAAGGCTGAGAATAACTTAAAAGTAAATCAGCGGGGTGGGAGGTTGTTGCATTTCTCTTCGCTGAAGTCAGGAGACTTGGGCTTTTTGAGGTTTCTGTTCTTGACTGTGTGTAACATTGTAACAGTCCGAGTGGCTTTTAGTTGCTGCATGGATGTAAGTACAAGCAGTGAGTGTTGGACAGCTGTGTTTAGCAATCACAGTGTCCATAAATCATCTCAATGCTGTTTTTACAGGATGATCTACTACTTGGATCCATCTGTTCTCTCAGGAGTCTCCTGTTTTGTTATGTTCATCTGTTTGGCCGATTATCTGGTTCCTGCTCTTGCACCCAGAATCTTTGGCTCCAACAAATGGTGAGGAAAGCCTTAAATTAAAATAACCTGAGTGTAAAGAAATGGATCTTTATCCAAGTGAATATCTGAATTGCTTAGTGTTAAATGATTCCTGTGCATAGTGCTTGTAAATGTGATGTAAGTAGGGTGATGTACAGGAGTCTTAAGAGTATGAATGTGGTCATAAGTGATTGAAATATATTCAGAGAAGGACAAGGCTTATATAAAAACAGTAAGAGAATCTTATTTGAACTGAATTTTGAATTAAAAATAAATTGTTGTGTATCTGCTCTGAATTAACTAATAGGTAAATATTCTTGCCTATTACTGTGCCAACAGAAGATCTCAAGTAATTGCACACAGCAGATAAAGATGAAATTCTGTGCTCTTCTGACTGGAATAGGAATTGCAGTTTTGGAGTCTATTTGAAAGATTCAGTGTACTTAATTTCATAGGCATTGCATTACAATGCTGAGTAAAAAGAAGGTACAAAACTGAGTGTAGGAAGTATCGAGATAGGTACTTTTTTTTTTTTTTCCTGCTGGGAAATAGTATAGGAAAGTTCTTAAGTTTCAGATGAGAACATGAATTTTTATTTCTGGCATCTCTTTATTAAAAGGACTACAGAACAGCAGCAAAGATTCCATGAGATTTGCAGCAATTTGGTCAAATCTCGTCGCCGAATTGTTGGATGGTGGAAACGTCTTTTCGCACTGAAGGAAGAGAAGCCTAAAATGGTATTGAGTTCCAGGGGTTCTTCTCTCTATCGTTGTAAAATATCTTTGCTTTGTTCAATCTCAAGCATTTTAGCAGAGAACATGTCAGAATGGAGTATTTCAGAGTGCAAACTGACTGTTCTGCCTGTGACTTAATGTCACACCTCTTACTGAAATGCTGAGTGGCAAGATTCTCAACCTGAAACTTGCAGTGTTGTTCAGTATGAGCATACCCCTGATACTAAGATGAACTGTGTTTCTTTGGGTAATTTTTTTGCAACAGAGCTTGTAAAAAGCACGTTAAGATAGTTGTGTTCAGTGTACTTCCTGTCTGAAAAGCTAGACCTTAATGTTTCAGCTTAGGTACATTAATTAATAGTTATACTGGTCAGAAAGCTTCAGGTGCTGCGTGAAGCACAAGTTGTATGGATATGGGGATTGCACAATGTGAGGGCTATTTACAGCTGCCATACTGTAATAAAAGTAATGGTGCATAAATAATTAAGAATGTACAGACGTCTCTGCAGTCTCAGTTCTAACAAGCCTGTGCATAGATACTGCGTGTGGAAAAGCCAGTGGACTTCAGTCTAGTTTTAGACTTTGAAATGTTGCTGCATATTGAAGGGAAGGATGAGAATTTCCATCAGATCAGTGGTAACTGTTCCCTTTTCTTTTTTCAGTACTTCATGACCATGCTTTGTTCTCTTGCTGTGGTTGCTTGGATTGGACAGCAAGTTCACAACCTCTTTCTGACATATCTTATTGGTATGTGTGTAGTGTGCAAAAACAGATCCAAATTCAGCTGTCTAAAATGGTATGAGGCTGGTGGAAGTGAGATGTGATTATTTGTATGGGGATATTTTTTTTTTAACCTGGGCCATTTATTTGCGTGTTCAGACAGTTGGTGGGGCTTAGGGGAGGCAAGGAATTGCCAGGCGACAGAAGACAGAAGTTAAAATGCTAGTAACTGATTTTTCTTTTTGTTGTTTATTTCTGCAGTAAGTTTCTTGCTGCTGTTTCCTGGACTGAACCAGCATGGGATCATTACAAAGTACGTTGGAATGGCAAAAAGGGAAATAAACAAACTGCTCAAGCACAAGGAGAAGAAAAATGAGTGAAGACTTAACTGCTGTTTGCTCTTGTAAAAGGTTTTCTTGGGAACAGTTTTGTGAATTAATGTATAATCAAGATAATAGAAGTTGTATTGCTCACTGGCTTACCTTTTTTATTGGCTCCAATGAATTGAAAATGTCACTCTAGCATCTGCTATGGGTTTGTCTCTCTTGGAGGGTTCTGTATCTGATTTCATACGAAAGATCTTAACCTTTGACATGTGGAGCTTAAATTTCTTCACCAATTTAAGAGGCCTCATAAGTACCCTATCTCAAAAACTTACTGCAATAGATCACAGCATTTTCATACCTGTTAGCTTCACCAGTTAATGGTTTGTGGTTACAGCAAGTACGGAGGCGTTCTGAAAGCTTGCACTTCTCAGCAGCTTGTTACTACTGAGTCTTGTGGAAAGAAGACAAACTGAATAAGAGGTGGTAATTGAGCGTGCCTGCCCTCCTGTGGGGCAGGAGGTGGTCCTGTTGTCTCACTGAATGCTTTCTGTGGCAGCGTATGCCAGACTGCCTGCTGAACTGAGGTCTGGAGTACATAGATTTCTGGTAGAGTTACTTAGCTGTAGTACAAACTTCAGTTTGTTGCACTGAGACGAGAGAGTGAGTGAAGGTGTGTGTGTGACCTTAATAGCTGACTGTTCTAAAAACTGCTGTTGTCGTGGAGCCATGTAGCACATTTGGCTTTATGAATGTTGTCTGTGTACCAAATCACTCTGGATACGCTCGGTCTGTCTGTTGTAAATAAGGCTGGCTGAGTGTTGTGCTTTTCTATCTCCTCCCCTCCTTTTTTTTTAAAAAAAAAAAACTTTTTTTTTTTTAAAAGCTAAAACCTGTGTTAATGCATTTTAAAAGTTTACTGTTTTAAACTGAAGTCTCCTCAGTGTATTGTAACTGTTGAATAGGTAAATACAGACTAATGAGAAACTTCTCCCAGTCTTGTTCTTTGTGTTTGGAAAGGGATGGATGTGGATCTCGAGAACTGGAACTGGAAATAGCGTTTGTGGCGCGGTTGTACCCGCACAGCGCGCGTCTGTCATCCCTCGCTGTGAGCGGCGAACTCGGCAGCCGTGCCGGGCCGTGGTGCCGCCTGCAGTTGGTTATCGCGGCTCTCAGAGGCTGCGGACAGACCGGCGAACCCCGGCGCAGCGTCCGCGTTGCTATAGGAGCGCGCGTGGCAGCGTCGGCCCGGAAGCGCGCCGCTGCGTTCTCACCAATGGGGACGGCCGAGCTCAGCGCGCGGCGCCTTCCGGATAGGATGTCGAGTCTCGCGAGATTGCGCCGGACGGAGCGCGCGCCACTCGGCACTCATGGCTTTCCCATAATCCCGCGCGGGGGCCCGGCCTCTTCCTTTTCCGCCATCTTGCCGCACCGGTGAGTAGGGCCGCCGCCTCGTCTCGGCCGCCATCCGCCGCGCTTCCGCCCCATCCTCGCTCCTCCGCCGCCTCCGCTCCCCTCACCGGGGGCCCGAGACCGCGTCCGAGCGGTCCGGCCCGCTTTGAGCCCTCGGCGTCGTCTCTGGCGCTCTGTAGAACCTCCGAAGCGGCGGGTGGGGGGGGGCGCCGCCTGCCAGCCCAGAGAGGTGGAGGGAGGGGGACTGAGGGCGGCGGCGGGCCCGGGCCGGGCGCGAGTCGGCGGGGCGGGGCGGGGCGGCCCGGCGGGGGGCTCGGCTTAGAGGCAGAAAGCCGCGTGTGCGCTGAAGCCGGCCCGCTCCGGGATGGCCGCTCCGGGCCCCGCCAGCAGCAGCGCCCGCCTGGCTCCGGCAGCACGCGGGACGACGGGGTCCGGGCACGGCCTGCCTTGTGGTGCGCGGAGTGCTCGTGGCCTTAGCCCTGCGATGCAGGAGGTGATGCATAGTCTTCCCTTAAGAGAGTGATGTGTTACTTTCATGCTGTAATGCCCTTTTTAATTATCTTTGTACAGGTAGGGAAGCTAAGCAGTATCTAGCATATTTAATACCGTGTGTGACATGCTTTTTGGATGGGGTTAATACTGAGTTTTAAAATCTAAACCATTCCCCTGGAAAAGGTCACGTTGATGTCATGTTGCTTATTACATGCTGCTTTCTAAAAATCTGTGTGTGTGAATAAAATCCACATTGAAGTCCTGTTGTGTGTGATTTCCAAAGTTGTGAGAGTATTTGAATTCTCCTGAACAAACCTGTGTGTTGTGACTTGCTGAGTGCAACTTTTTGTTACTTTTTGGTCCTTAAGCTCTAAAATAGGCCTCAGAATTGCCTTTCAGTGTAGTTGTGATGGATGTGTGTATATAACTACCTCTTTCCTCCCCACAGGCACCATGGTGCGCATGAACGTTCTGGCTGATGCTCTCAAAAGCATCAACAACGCAGAGAAACGTGGGAAACGCCAGGTTCTCATTAGGCCATGCTCCAAAGTAATCGTCCGGTTTTTAACTGTGATGATGAAGCATGGTGAGTGTGGATCACAGCACTGATATTTCTTTCATTCACGGTTCCTGTGTAGTTGACTGTAGTGAAGGAGATCTTAGGTAAAGTTGGTTCATCTGACTGAGTTGATGTTATGTGTGGGGTCCTGTTTTTAGATGAGTGTGCTGTTAATTGCTGGGAGGAGGGTGGAAGTGGAGTATGGTTTTTGATTGTAGTATTCTGTATGCATTCTGAATATTGGAACTACCCAAAACATTCTGCAGGTATGAGACAAGTTCTGGAAACAAAAGCCAGCTAGAAAAACCCTCACAGCAGTAATTCTTCAGTGTTTTAGATGTGTTCAGCTTTACAGAATGTAGTCAAATACAACTGTACTTCAGTATAGTGGAATCATACCAGTCGGTACGCTAAAGTTAGCCTTAATTGCTGAAAACTTCTGAAATTCTATGGGTGATGTTTTGTTCAGGTGGTTTTTGACTTAAGTAAATCAAGATGCTTGAAGTAGTTTTGGATAGCTTGGTTAAGTAAACTGTATTGTAGCTGTGTATCATGTTTTGATTTGTCTGTTTTCTAATCTTTCCTAGGTTACATTGGTGAATTTGAGATTATTGATGATCACAGAGCTGGGAAGATTGTTGTCAATCTCACAGGCAGACTCAACAAGGTAGGATTTGTTTTCCTGAATTCAGTTCTTTAGGAAGATGTGTACAAAATGAGGCCTTTTTGTCTGCTTTAATTCTGAAATAATTACTTGTGAAAACTTGGCATTCGGCTAGGTCTGTGTAAGTGAGAGTACTCTGGCTGTTATCGGTAGTTATTGGATGTTATGTTTCCTAAATTTGTAATAGTATGGTTTACTTAATTACCATTAAATGTGCAATATGTAAGTTAGATTATTGGAAGTCACTTTTCAGGTGTATTCTCGTTAGGGGCTTTCTGCCTACCCAGTGATTTCTCTGTTAAGTTATCTAGAATGGTTTTGACCCAAGATAGCAACTTTGCTTTCAGGTTGATGTTTAATACCTCTAAATAGTGAGGAGGTGAGCATTTCTACTGCTGCTTAGGTTGGCTTTGCTTGTGGTTGAGGCAGAGTGAAATGTTGTGATAATTAGTGCTTTTTGGGTTCCTGGGATATATGAATCATTGCTGTGTTTGGGCATTTTTTTTAAATGCATTTGATTTAAAACATAGAGATGGCTACTTCAGTGATGAATTGCTATGCACAGAGTCATAGAATCATCAAGGTTGGAAAAGGCCTCCAAAATCATCCAGCCTAACCATCCATAGTGTCACCAGTATTTCCCACTATGCCATGTCCCTCTGTGCAACATCCAAACGTTTCTTGAACGTGGATGGTCATTGTTTCCAATGAAGCTATTCAAGTGAAAGAAATGTAAATATTAATTGGCTAGAAGATGTTGGGGGACTATCTCTGTGATGAGCAGCTGTTGCAGCAGAGAATTGTTTGAGTGTAGTAGCAGGGAATTCTGACACAACCCATATTTCTAGTGGTGTATGTATGTAATAGGAATAATAGACGTCATATTTGAGTGTGGTGTTTCTTGAGGTCTTTCTGGATGATTTTGTACCAGATGTTGCATAGTTAACTGGATGTGATGTTTCTCCCAGTAGCTGCAATAAAGAAAGAAGCTACTTGGTTCAGGAAGGTGTCAGTGTAGTGAGGTGTTCTCTGCTTTGCTCTTGGATGTTAAGGTTGTTGGAGCCAGTGAGGTCATTAGAGGTGGTGGTTATGGTTGATAAATAATATTAAGTTGAAAGTGCTGGTAACTTCTGTGCATGTTAATTTCTCTTTGTTTAACATTACAAATGTTTTTGCTAACTCTTTGAAATGATTACACAAGGACAGTTTACTTCTAATGTCAGGTTTTTGATGATATAGGATACTCCTTAACCTTTAGTAGTTTATAGCATGCTTTTGTGCTCTCCAGCTGTACCAATTAAGTTATTAGTGTAGCCTCAACAGCAGTATATATCTCTCCATTTAGGCAAGGAGAAAGAGACAAGGATAAAGAAATAAAAGCTGAATTACTATGTGAGAGAAAGCCATTCCGTACTACGGAATATGGCACATGCTACTTGACACTCTCTAGTGTTTTACTGCTGAATACATTTTAATAGCAGTTGAATTTTTTCATTCAGAGGGCTGGAATGACAAATGTACAGATCCAGTTCATATAGTTCTCTGGTTTGTAATGGAATTCTGTTTTATAGTGTGGTGTAATCAGTCCCAGATTTGATGTTCAACTGAAGGATTTGGAAAAATGGCAAAACAACCTGCTACCTTCACGTCAGTTTGGGTAAGTATGGAGAGGAGTTAAATCTGTCATACATAAGATGATTTCTTTTTTCTTAACTACACTTTCATACTGCCTGAATTAGATTCACCTGATGCTTTTCATGTCTCATTAGTCTGAAAGCAGATAAGAGTAAAAATTCAGCTTCTGTACAAATGTTTTTTAACCAGTTCTGAAGGAGTGCTACTAAGCAAGAACCCTTTTTGTTGTTTCACCATTTTCTTGGTCTAGAGGATTTTTGTTCCTTATGTTACTTTTATGAATGGCCATTTATAGATGAAAGAGTAGTACCAGATGAATGGGATTAGGCTGCACTTTTGTGATTGTGTTTAAGTTGATTAAATATGAGTTAATGTAAGACTCAGCCTCTTCAGTTCTGAATATCCAAAACATAGAAAATATTAGAATACATTTTTATATCTCCAAGTTCTCTAAATTGAGAATAATAAATTGCAGTGGCTGAGCTAGTCTCCCTTGTTGGAGGCAGGATTAACAGTTCCTTGTCATTTCTTTTCTTAAAGCTCCAGTGATAAGCTGTGTAGTCAAGCTATACCTATCTAGCTTGCTAGTCCGTGTTGTCATACTGAGATTTTTCAAGAGTATTTATAGAGCAGTGGGACAAGAGGTTTTCAGACATTAAGCTGTGAACTATGCTGATAATCCAAATGTTGGCATTAGAAGTCACTAAATTGTCAGTCCAGGTTCAGGTAGTCATCTGTGGAAGCATGAGCAGTGTTTGAAGCACTGAGTGACAAAGCCTTCAGAGCTGGAACCATAGCAACTTGTATCTGCTCTGAAGAAAGATCTCTCCTTTAAATAGAAGCAGACGTTGTCTATAAACTGTAGGCTTCCTACCACTAGAACAGCAGAACTGACTTTACGATAGGAATGTATGATGAAACTGAAGGGAGAACGGAAGCCTGTGAATGTACTTTGTGAGCTTCACAACTGGGAGGAGTTTCGTTCTCTGATAGCACGCTGTCTATGTTATGTCCTTTCTGAAAGAAACATCTTTCTGTTGTAGTACAAAAATTAAGTTAGTGCCATCAGCTCTGCATGAACATAGAAGAAAACTGACAATAAACTGAACATGTGTTCTTCCTCAATAGGTACATAGTACTGACAACCTCAGCTGGCATCATGGACCATGAGGAGGCTAGGCGAAAACACACAGGAGGCAAAATCCTGGGATTCTTTTTCTAAAACTTGTAAAAGAGGATACTAATAAATTGTTCAAACGGACTCTGGTGTTTCCAGTTGGTATTTCAATAACTTCTACTGCTTGTAACGGACAGCTCTTGTGCTTCAGTTTTGCCTTTACTTCAGATTATGCTGAGATTCCACACTCTTTGTTTACAATTTTTTTTCTTTCTGTTAATGATACAGCATGCTATTAATTGTTAGCATTTTTTGAATGACGGGTACAGGTAGCTCTACAGAATAGTCTCAGTGGGGAAGTTACAGTGTTATACTGTACTCTGCTATCCTGAGTTAGATTGCCCCCTTTTTAGGTACATAGGTCACCATACTTAGAAGAGCGTGACTCCTTTCATAAGTGGAACATGCATTTCCAGAAGCTATTTCCTGCTTGTGGTTTAAGATTATTTAAGAAGTTGTGAGGTAATGGTTGATAAAGTTGTGAGGATCTCTCAAAATTTCTGAAGAAAGAAAGAATGCTTATGTTTACTATGGAATGAGTTGTTACCTTTACTTCAGGTAGGTGATGTGTAGCATAGTGTACTCTACAGAAATTTCCTTAAAGCAGCACACAGAGCAGCTGAAGAGCTACTTGTAGATGGTAGAAATGAGAAGTGGGCTTCTGGGTTCGTCGCCTTGTTTGTAAACTGGTTTGTAACTAAATAACCTATTTCAGTTTAGTTTCTTCCTATGCGAGCAAACTTTTTAAATCTAGACAGGCAGTCCAGTCTCACCTACTGTGGATCTTTGAGGAGCAAGAAGCTAGCAATTATGCTACAATGAATAGTTATCATAAGTATTGTAGTAGTTACCATAAATATTGTTAGTGCCCTTTACCAGAGACTTACAACTTACCTGAGAAAAATGTTACAGTTTTCCTGCTCTGTCCCACTCTGCTAAAGGCAGCAAGTCTGAATTGCAAATAGCATCAAAACAGATGTGGCCATGTTTAGCTGAAGATAAAGATCTGTACACTAAATTACAAAGAAGGGCTTCAGAGTAAAAATGTATTGGCCCTTTTTTATTGCCAAGTCAAGCTTTTAACAATTTTTAAGAAACTGTGTGCTGTTGTTGTGGGACCCTTAGTGGGAGTAATTCAGCATAAGCACTGACTGCACACACAAGCAGAGCTGTTACATTTCTTGTTCAGAGTAACCCTGAAAAATTTAACCTTTTTATAAGATCCTGCTTTGCATCAGACCAGAGTGGAACACATGTTCCTGAGGAATGCTGCTCTTGGATGTTTCCAATGGCTTTGGGCTCCTTGAAGATCATGCACTAGAAGGTGCCATTGCTTGTGGCAGGAGGTTTGGAACTTGGTGATTTTTGAGGTCTCTTTTAGGATGGTTCCTTTGTTCCATGACATTTCTGTTTTAAACTAATTTCAGAAAACACTGCTTTTGCTGAGCCAGTTTACCTGTGTGTAGTGCTTCACTGCTACACAAGTGTGCTGTTAGGATTCCAACAGAGACTTCCTGAAGCCAGAGCATTTCTGATACTCTCAATCATCTGGGAATAGAACTATGTTAATTTATTCCACGAGGCAGCCCAGCACCTTTCTTACAATTACTAAGTGGAGATTAGAGCTCCAGGATGGAAAGAAGGACTTGGAGAGGAGCATGGAGCAGGAGGTACAACCTTTCTGACATTTAACAAATGTAGCCCCATAATGACCTAATGCACGCGGAAGTGAATGTGGCTCATCTCAGTTCTAAACTGATCTCTGAAAAAATCCATCACAACTGGTAGAATCAAAGAATGGCAGTTGGCCATTCAGGGACAGCTGAGGAAAAGCACCCGTACTGCAAACTCCTGACTTGGATATCTGGAATTGGGCTTCACCTCTGTACCCTCTGTAGATGTAAAGAGGACCTTTTGGCGTGAGATCTGCTTTGCTTGCTAAGCCCAAACTTAACACCAAGCTTTGTGAGCAGGATGGCAGGGAGCTTGCGTGCTCAGCTCTAGTGCTGCAGGACAGGTTTATTACTTGAAGGTTACAGGTAGTGCAGGGCAGTGCCTGCAGTCCCTCCTTACTGCTCTGTGCAACTGGCCACACAGTATCAGCAATCTGAGTCACAGGTGGTAAAAGGGGGTCAGAACTTAGTCTGAGTTATGCAAACTGCTTTATAAGTTGGATGTAGAATAAGACGTTCGAATAGCCCGCTGTGCATAAAGTATTTGCTTTTGCGGTACAAAGTTGTCAACAGATGGCAGCATCTGACTTTGAATCGTTGGAGACTTTGAAGGTTGTCCTAGAGAGCAGCTCGGCAGAGAAAGATCTAGGGGTCCTGATAGATGAGAAACTTAACATGAGCCAGCAGTGCGCTCTGGCAGCCCGGAAAGCAAATGGGATCCTGGGCTCCATCAGGAGAGGGGTGGTCAGCAGGGATAGGGAGGTGATTGTCCCTCTCTACTCTGCTCTTGTGAGGCCCCATCTGGAGTACTGTGTCCAGGTGTGGAGCCCTCAGCACAAAAAAGACATGGAGATTTTGGAAAGGGTCCAGAGGAGGGCCACGAAGATGATCAGGGGGCTGGAGCACCTCCCCTGTGAGGACAGGCTGAGGGAGTTGGGTTTGTTCAGCCTGGAGAAGAGAAGGTTGCGGGGTGACCTCATTGCAGCCTTTCAATACCTGAAGGGAACTTACTCCCAGGAGGGGTGTAAACTCTTCGAAAGGGCTGATAATAGCAGGACTAGGGGAAATGGTTTTAAGTTAAAAGAGGGAAGATTTAGGTTGGATGTTAGGGGGAAGTTCTTTACTAGGAGAGTGGTTGGGTCCTGGAATAGGCTGCCCAGGGAGGTTGTGGATGCCCCGTCCTTGGAGGTGTTCAAGACCAGGTTGGACAGGGCTCTGGGCAACCTGATCTAGTAAAGGTGTCTGTTTGGTGGCCCTGCTAGGCAGGGGGGTTGGAACTACATGATCCTTAAGGTCCCTTCCAACCCGGGTCATTCTGTGATTCTGTGATTCTGTGATCTCTATAGCAAGAGGAGTCTAACAGCTTTGGCATTGCTGCTGGTCTCTGCTCTTTGTATGGAGCTAATCACCCTGAATTTTCTTGTACTCTGCAAAGAAATTTCTTCTGCCTTTGATGCAACAGAGCCTTACTTCATATGGGAGATGAGAATAAGTACAGATCTTGAAAAATTTGCACCAGAGTAAAACCTTGTGCATGACAGTAGGTCCACTGGAAAAGCAATTTCTCCTCCTTGTCGCTTCTGCTGGTTCTCTGCCACAGGCATTTCATTCAGCTCAGTTCTGAACAGAGTGTTTGGTTTCTCGAATTTGTGTGTCAATTACTTGCACCAGAAACACAAGCAGTAATTAAACCTTGATTGCAGTTGTCCTGATGGTTACTTAGTGCCCCTTCACACCTGTTGGAGTCTAGACAAAAACCAGCAATGACAGACAAGAATGCATGTTGCTGTGCTACAGAAAGCATGGGGAGAAAATGGGTTTTAAACAAGACTTGTTCAGTGTCTTACAGTCAATTAAAGCACATAGCAGGCTCTCAGTAACATCAGCTGTTCCTAGGAGGGCTGGGAAGCACTGCCATTTGCTGGGGAAGGTTGGGATTGTAATGTTCCTGTCAGAAGCAGATGGGACTTCAGGTTGTGCAACAGCTTGTGATGTAACTCGGTGCTGGTTGGGATGTGCATTTCATTAGGGTGCTTAAAAAAAAAAAAGGAAAAAAAAGCTTTGGGCCTGCTTTTTTTTTCTTTTCCTCTCCTGCACCCCTTTCTCCCCTCCCCCCTCATTCATTACTTGGAATAACCTGGATATTTGATTACCAAACAAATTACAATCTGTAAATGTGTGATACAACGGTGTTGTTATCATGCTGATAAACCACTGGCTGAGGGTGGGGGAAGGAAAACTGCAGGCCACAAATGCACACAAGGTCCGTTGAGACAACGGCCCAGAATGGACATTGTTATCTTCTTGACTTTGTATCATTCCCGGTGAATTTTACCCCATTCAGTGCTACTCGGGTGTGAGGGAGTGAATGGAGCAGGAAGGTGCTGCAGTGGAGAAGCTGACTTTACAAGCTCCAATGATTACTTTCAGCAAGCATCAAGCAAGTTAAAACCCCTTCATCGAAGTCTGGTATGTGCTGTCGACAAGCTTCAGTCTAACAAGGTAATCAAACATCTGGTTTCCTTAAGAGATTAACTGCAGCCGACTGCGCTGCACCTGTACTGTGTGTCCTGCAGCCCTGCTTCCATTCCTTTATGTGCTGGCTGTGACACTGAGCTGCTAAAGATAAACCCCAGGGATGTATATTTTGTTCTGGGGCTGGCATTGGGGCCGTGCTCACTGCACAGTGATAGTTGATCAAATTTTAGTGCTGTGCAGCAGCATAACGTGGGGTGCTTGAGATCAGCAGCCACCACTTTTGTTTTTTATAGTGACATAAAACACCGTTAAAGCGGATGCCGAATGGTCTATAAAAGCAAATGGATTTGGTGCATATTGTAATGAAAAGGGTGGCTTGTTCTACCTGTTCTGGGCTGTGTGATGACTTTACTTCGAAATTTGTCTTCAGGCATATAAAAATTGGTCAACTAAAGGATGTTTTTAATTCAAGCAAACATAGGTAGCTGATGCCCAGCACAGTGCTCTTCCACTGCAGCAATAACTTGTTTTCATGTTCAGCTTTCTGATACATCAGGTTACCCAGTACTGTTAGCTGATGAGAAATGAGGCACAGTGTGTCCAAGACTGCTTACAAAATATGGCAGATGAAGTGATTTTACTTTGTGAGTGTTCAGAGATTTCCAGTGCCTGTAGCTCCTGTGGCTTATGGAGAAGAATCAGAGTTCCCTCAGCGCTCTGCAGGGACAATGAAATATTCAAGTTTGAATTCGTGTGTCCCACTATAGTGTGTAAGCTAGTGTGTACAAGTGAGTAAGCCCCCATATCCTGCATCTGCACTGATGTGCCATGACAACAAAATGTCTCTGGAAGAGCTTTGGGCTTCTTCCATTCAGGCAGGATACAAAAGGCTGCCCAGAACTGTGGGTGCCCCATCCATGGAGGTGCCCAATGCCCGGCTGGTTGGGACCCTGGGCTGCCTGAGCTGGTATGGGGCAGCCAGCCCATGGCAGGGGGTTGGAACTGGATGGTCTATAACGTCCCTTCCAACCCAAGCCATTTTAGGATTCCGTATGCACTCCTCCTGTACTGACTGCCTTCAGACCCCTAGCAGGGTATGTGCACTGAGCAACCCAACCCAAACTTCCTGTTTGCCAAGGGGTTGCTTTTCTTCACAATTTGGGGGTAGTACTGCAATGGGGCAAGCCATAGAAATGGTGAGCATTTCTGCTGCACTGTGATTGTACAAAACAAATTCCATTTATTTATTATTCCGGCTCTGCAATCACACCATGTTACTCCTTCTACGGAAAACAGTTTTTCAGAAGCCTGCAGTCCCCTGCCTGTGATCTCTAGATGTCTCTGTTGCCCCAATGCCGGAATATATGAAAAAGGTAGGGTTAGTAGAACACTCGGTAAGTG